>BGPR01018992.1:9337-29985 GCA_013235015.1 Araneus ventricosus | reverse complement strand
CGAATGAAGTTATTAGGGCAGTACAAAGATGGAGATAATTAGGGTAATAAAGATGGAGATAAGATCAGCTGATTGATCACAAACATTGTTTGTCCATTTTCTATAGTTTCATGTGCTAACGACGCAACATTTGAATCATGGTTTCAGAGATTTCCAACAACCAAATGGAAGCTTTGAGAGGCGCAGGTGTCGGCCGCGTCATCTGACCACGGTTAAAAATGACGAAGTTAGTCCCAAAATAGCCCTTCTTTTGCTCCAAAATGGGATGCTAATATCACAAACTGAGATAAAACGTCCTGGCGTAACGCTTTAACAGTGTTTCCGCGACATGCAGGTTTCCTCATTTTCTACACTGCGAAATATTGTAAATGAGGAATTAGTTTTTTAACTTGTTTTTATTTATTTCAGTTCATTCCCGTTTCAAAAGTAACGCATCTTGCAACATCATGGCAGAAGGTCAGCAGAATGGTCAGAAGTGAATGGGAAAATTTCAGACTATAGTAGACCGATGCTAGTTAGAGATATTCTGACTTTTGAAATTGCATCAGCTATTAGTAAAGCACTTTTTAAAAAGGTCTCATAATAAAATGAAATTTTCCAAAATGTATCTGTATGAAGGAATACTTTAAGAATATTGTTTGAATATTTATAGGAATATTAGATATTGCTAATATAGAAACTACTGAAATAGGAAAATACTAAAATAGAAAAATTGATACGTTTTTTGTTTATTGGATTATTAGAATGTAGTTCATTTCCCCAAACCGATACTAATTTATTAGAAGCAATTAATTTAAGTTAGGCTTTTTTGCTATTTAAAATTTGAAGTTAAAAAGCTTTACTAGCGCCACATTCAATAAAAAGGATCCATCTGCTTATGAAAAGCTGATGATTCACCAAGAGTGTTTGAACAGTAGTGGAAAAGCTTTATCTTTATTTTTATGGAGCTGATTGTTTGCAAGTGCTTTACTTAAGGATAAAATTTATTCGCAGATATTATAACAACGAATAGAAACTTAATTGCTGGTACTCGGACATTCAATACAACTTCAGTAATTTAACTCTTCATGAAAAAAAATTAAATCGGGCAGAATATAAAATACCAATATCCGCAGGTGCAGCATCTGCAAAGAGAACGCTTTTTCTTATTTCGATGAAAGTTTCTGTCAAAAATGGTGCGTACAATGACGATTCACCGGCAGGAATATTATGTTAATAACATTTCACTCATTTATTTAAGTGCACATCATCTGCTTTTTAATCCTTTCTAAGGTCGTGGGAAGTATACTTTCCATTAAATTTATCATCTCTATATATAAAACGCTAAAGTGCGTGGCGCAGAAAAGAGGTAAAGTACGTGGCACAGAAGAGAGTTCAACTATTGGTTTATTTGCAAAACAAAACAGTTAGCCATGTTAGGCATACCTTCACAAGTATAGACTGTTACTCTATTCGTTCTGGCGTAAAATAAATTTTCTCGAAAAAAATGAGTTTATGATGAAGAATTCACAATATTTCTTGCAATATAATGAAACTTTGGACGAAATGATTCCAAAGAGATCATTTAGAAATGAAGCAGATGGCCTTAGGCGAGACAGAGAACGTTTAGATCAACGCCATCGAAGATAAAATCGTGTCAATTCACACATTGAGGTGAACATTATGGTGATTACTATTGTGAACTCTGCATTTTGGCTACTTTTCTGTTATACGCACACCATGTGGTTCCTTTTCTTCTTTTTTGGCAAATTTTCTTGGAGCGCTGAATAGCCAGTTTGGCTATAGAAGCGTCAGGAGAATGATGGTATGCGCATAACCGAGCTCAGATGATCTGCGCAGGGTCAACTAGTTTTTAAATAACCTGGTTAGATATTTTACAATCTCTGACTATAGACTCCATCAGCTGAAAACCTCAGAAACCACATGAATAATTTTAAAGGCTTTGTCCACGTACTGAAGTCAACTTTAAAGCGAGCCTCGGATACGAGAAGGGAAAATAATTCCAATCAAGGAAGAAATTTTTGCTAAGGCTGACACTTCTTTAATTTATGGTGTTTACATTTGTACGGCTTATTGAAGTATAAATACAGCATTTGAATAGTTTGTTTCAAGAAGTAAAACTAGGAACTCTATATTCGGGTTTCTGCCATTTTACTTCTACAATCGGCGGCTAGAGTTATATCCGTTCTGTAGATTTTTCTAACTATAGACGCAGTAGCAGATGAAGAGTTTTTTTTAAAATTCCGCACGAGTAAATAATCATTGGCACATTTGACCATGACTAGTGGTGCCATAAATGCCAAGCATTGATACGGGACGTTCAAGTGCTAAATAAATAAAACTTGAAAAAAGTGGTTAGGTAATGGTTTATTTTTACTCTAATACAAAAATCGATTAATCTAATAAAATAAATGAACACGTAGAATAATAAAAAAAAGATGCGAGGCTAATCCTTTTTAGCCCAACCATATTTTAAAGTTGATTTTCCTTTCTTAATATTATATAATTTTCTTCTTTCACAAACCCTAACCACGACATGCAACCAGGGATGCATTGCAATACCTGTAAGCTAAAAAAGAATGCGAGGCTAATCCTTTTTAGCCCAACCATATTTTAAAGTTGATTTTACTTCCTTAATATTGTATTATTTTCTTCTTTCACAAACCCTAACCATTACCTGTAACCAGGAATGCATTGCAATACCTGTAAGCTAAAAAAGAATGCGAGGCTAATCCTTTTTAGCCCAACCATATTTTAAAGTTGATTTTACTTCCTTAATATTGTATTATTTTCTTCTTTCACAAACCCTAACCATTACCTGTAACCAGGAATGCATTGCAATACCTGTAAGCTAAAAAAAATGCGAAGCTAATCCTTTTTAGCCCAACCATATATTAAAGTTGATTTTCCTTTCTTAATATTATATCATTTTCTTCTTTCACAAACCCTAACCACGACATGTAACCAGGAATGCATTGCAATACCTGTAAGCAATAAGAAGTTTATTTCCTGTCGTAAAATGGAACCAAACTCCCCACATTTCTTCAAATCAAATCATATTTCGAAAGTCCACTGATATGCCATAAATAGGAAAAAAAGGCACTTTAAATGTTCAAGGAGCCCTGTTCTAAGGCACGATACCAGAAGCGAAGAATTCACGCCGATAATGAATTCGTCTTAAGGTATCAGACTGTGTTCGGAGACATTTTTTTGAAAAATAGCTTATATATATTTTTTAATGATATTTTTTAACTGCATATGTTTTAAAACTATGAAAATATTGTAAAATTAGGCTTTCAAAATAATATTTTTTAAAAAAAACTGAGAAATTTGAAGAAAAATGACTAAAATATTTGTCTTACGCTAACAGCCATAGGCAAAATCATATTCTAAATATACATAAATCCTTGTAGGAGTACATTTTTATGACAGTTATCTGTGTTACGCTCTAAAATATTTCTTGTACTTCAAAACAGTTTTGAGATACAGCTGAATATAGTTACTAAACGGATAATTTTTCATAAAAAATGCTTTTCGTTTATATTTAAGCGCTTAAAAATAATACTCGATTTTAAAATTGACCTTAGTTTCTAGAGGAAAACATCAAGCACATTACAGAAAACAATCTCAGAAAATTTGATATCAATACTCGAATGACGTTCTGAGAAATCATTGTTACGGTCGATAGTTTTCCTCAAAAATATCATTTCTCAGAAAACACATTTAAAGTCTTCACGCAACATAAAATAACGCTTACAGTTCGGTAATAAAACAGCCGTAACTCCATTTGTAATTCACGTAGAGTAATAAGTGAGATAGTTTTAGAAAGCTGATTAAACAGGCTACACAATTAAGTAATAAAATTCTTTTTGATAATTTCATCGAAAGCGACGATTTTAAACCAATCGGATACCTTAACCCTATAATGACGGTTCGGGCGAGCGATCGGATGCCTGTCCTTTAAGCCGTTAAATGACAAGCAGGGTTAAAAGGGTTAAAATAAGAAATCTCAGGTTAAGTGAGAGACGGGAGGGTGACACTCATCATTTTTGCGGCATCGTTGGCGGAGTTATGATGCAGGTTTCGGGCGAAAGCGCCTCTTCGCCCGGAGCGGAGCAGGAAAAGAGCGATAAACAATGAATTATGAGCCCCCTCCCTTCCAGGCCGGTGTTCACGGGGTGTGAAAAAGAATAAAGAAAACGTTAAAAGAGTTTCAAAGAGGAGAAAGGGGGCGTCATACAGGTGGAAAGAAAAGCAGCCCCCGCCGCCCCGCGCGAAGAGTGACAAGACAAGGGGCGAGCACCCAGGGGCAACAAACTCAATTATTGAATGGACCACGCGCTATCCGAATTATTCAGGAATATTTTTAATCAACGTTGCGACTCAATTTAAAGATTAATGCCGCACAACTCGGAGGAAGAAGAGGGGGAGGATTCCATTCGGCGGGGGGCTGAGGATTCGAGTTATCCGAGCGTGTAGATTTTGGTTGATGTGTGTGCGGGGGGAAGGTTCAGGTCACTGGGGATGAGGGGGTTTAAAGATGGCGAGCGGGGAGGGAGGAAGGGGTTGGCATATCTTATTCCGCGCCAAGTGAACGCACCTTCGGAAAGAGCGCGGGCTTTTTTATTTCTCTTCCTTTTTGGAGGGGGTGTGCGGGGGGCGGAGGGGGGATTTAATGAGAGCTGCAGTTTTCGAAAAGTGTTTTGAAGGAGTTGAGATGTGCGGCATCGGAATTAGGGGGCTGCTTACACAGCTCTGTGTTTCCATTTCGGTCGTTTTGTCGCAGAGGGGGAGGCGTCTGTTCTTTTAATGGGAGTTGCAGATCTTGTTCCGGTTTGAAGAAAAAGAATTAACTATTTGCCTTAAGACTGTTATGTCACCTGTGCATTAGTTTTGTGTTTCGCCTAAAACTCACGTTAAAAATCAATTATATCAAGTTTATTTTAACATATTACTACCTCCGCCGGAAAATATGATGTTCATTTAAAATAAGACATGGGCTGTTAAAGGATAAAATAAATTATTTGGTAATCAAGTATAGTCAGATGACACGTGATAGTAAGAAGCATTTTGATTCTATCAAGTCAGAAATTTTGAACGGGGAAAAAATATTTTGTTTTAAATTAAATAAAACCCTCTATATTTATAGAATGGGCAATTTTGATGAAAGTTTTATTGGATTGCAAAGAAAGAGTAATAAATCAAAGGACTAACTGAAATTCCTGTAGGATTTCTCAAATCATTAAGGCATGAGGACGGTTGCCAGCAAATTCAGAATATTCTCACGAAGCCTTAAATAAGACCAGACCCCACTTCAAATGAAATTACTTTATATCTTAATATGCATACCGTCGGCAAACTTATTCGAAATTGTACCATAATTTTGGATCATGGGATTAATTAATATTTTTCGTATTAGGAAAACAATTTTAAAATATAAAGGCCAAATCATTTATTTTGTTTTAGAAAGCTAGTTGATAGAAAATAATGAAAATTCTTACTAAATTTTATCAGGCATTCATCGAAAATAATAATAACAATAATAATAAATGTGCATGTTACACTTTCCATTATTAGATTTTTTTTTATTAAAAAGTACTTTTGAAATAGTAATCTTATTTCGAATGAATTTGTTACTATTCTGATTGATTATGCAGGTGTGTGGCTTTTTTAAAAAATAAGTATTATGAAAAACTTTGCGTGCTCATATTGTGGGAAAAGAAAAGCCGTTGCTTCGAATTTAATTTCATTTTAGATCATTTTTTCCATTTTAGTTTATTTAGATCGTATTTTCAATTAGCGGTATTTGCGTAAAAATTTTAAGTTCGATATTTATCCGACTCTTTTTCTTTGAAAATTTGTCTGGGGTTTCTTGATGGGGATGCAAAAAATCCACCAGCATCAGAGTTGCCGTGATCAGTCATTAGATGTAAAAATAACACAAGCAATAATGATGTTGAATGGTGTGACTATCACATATTCACACGAAATTCGACAGAGTAGTCAGATTAACACAGGGGATTTTATCCTCGCGGAATAGAAGCTAATTATCCTGAGTGAAGTAATAAAGAAGCACCCCGTTAGAGAATAAATGTTATCAAAAAGAGTTTTTAAACACAAACTTTTCATTAGTCTACTGAATAGGAGCTATTTTTTATTTTAATTATTTTTCGAAGTTTCAGTCTTTAATTTGTATTTCATTATTTATTTATTTAGAAAATGCACACTACAGAATAAACTCCAATTGCAGAGTGCATGATACAGAAACAAACGCTAAAATAGCCGTAAAACACAGATTAATAAAAACAACAGGTAGACACAGAAATCACAAAAAACACAACACGATTTTAAAAAGCACACAAAATAAAAATACTTCAGAAACACAAAAGCCGCAAACATTCAGTCTTAAAAACAGTCTTAATTCATTCAGTCTTAATTATCATAAATATTATAGAATCCTGATATCAATTTTTCTCAAATTCGTTACCAGATGGCGTGACTAGTATGGAGTCAAAATTTAATTATATGAATCGATTAACTGATAATTAAAATCTGCAAATACTAAAGAAATATATTGTCATCAAGAACACGCGAGTGTACAATATTTGAAAACTCCAGATCCTCAGGAATTGAGTGAAAAATTTGTTATAAAATTCAATTTTTTTAAACATGAAACTTGTCAGGTTAAATAAAAGTAAGCAAATATAAGAAATATCTTGCTTCTTAGTTACTTAATAATAAATTCGAGTGAACGAGAATGTTTGCTTTTCGAGTTTCGAAATAAGTCCCATGGAAATAAAAAGAAGCAAATTCTCTATTTTTCTTACTTTAGCTTTAGAAAAGGGGAAGCATGATTTTGATATAAGAACGAAACCATAACGAACTGCTTTAAAATATAAAGTATTATTACAAATTTTCAAAATCTATTAAAATTAAAGAAAAAAATCAAAACAGCCAAAATGATATGGTTTGAGAATTTTCTTTTGTTGCATAAATATTCTGTTTGTACAATAATTCTTTCGCAATTTGTTAGCAAAATCTAACAAAAATTTCAAAAAATACCTACCTTTCATATATATTACTGCTCATGGTGAATTACCTAATCTCCTTTTAAAAACTCTATATGTCGACTCACATAGAATGTCAATTGAAATGCAGATGCGCATTTTCCTTTATTGTTATAAGAGATGTGAAAAAGTTCTGAGAAAGTTACCGATTCTCCATCAACCCGAAGCATCCATTTATTAGCATCCATTTTCACACATTATGTTTACATGTTTAGTAATATTTTTAACGTAGGACTACGTTCCTCCCATTGGGGTCTCAGGAAGAAATTTGATTCACACGCCAGAACGTCACACAAATGGGAGCTCCTCTATATCTCGGTAACTACATACGTTAAAAATATAACTAATGTCTTATTTTAGAGATAAAGGGCAACAACAGAAGTTACAAAAAATATTTGAAAATGGGAATTGTAGTTCAGCGACTACTGAGTCGTAAAGTTGGCAAAATTACGCATGAATTGGTGACGTCACATGCATGAATTGGTGACGTCACATGCATCTTATACATTTTACTGTGCATAATAAACGCCGAAGTCGCGTTGTATACTATCTTTTGTTTTAAGTGAATCACGCGAGTAAAGTAGTCCTACGCCTTTAACATCAGCGGCTGTTTGAAAAAGACTGTTGTTTTCCTGTCAGATTTCAAGTTTCGGCGTCATTATTTGCTTGTTACTTTCTCGCATATAAAGTACACAAAAAGAAGGTGTTATAAATTTTTAAAAATTTGAGCGGCGAGATTTTGATAAATCTCCAGGATTTACACCAAATCGACTCCGAAAATACCATATTTGGAATAATATCTGTCTGTCAACCTGTGCGTCTGTCTGTGAACCCGGTAACGCAAAATGCTCAAGAGCTACACTTGTTAAATTTGGTGTGTGATTATTAAACCAAACGTTCAGATTTCTTTCATACTTTGGCGAAATCTATTTACGGGTGGTCTGTCTGTCCGGGGGCATGTGAACACCATAACGCAAAAACACTAAAATCTAGATCGGAGGTTCCCAGTCTGTGGAACGCGAATGACCACTTTAGGGTAAGCGAATGACCACTTGAGGGTACGCGAAGGACCACTTGAGGGTACGCGAAGGACCACTTGAGGGTACGCGAAGGACCAGTTGAGGGTACGCGAACTCAAAGTCGGTAATGGCGGACACAAGAAAACAGAAGGGATTAAAAGTGTTATAAAATTTTATTTCCCCAAGTTCGTGTTCCAAAGTAGAAGTGAAAGTTGTGCAAGTCCTAAACCTACCCTCAAAATAAGTAAAAAAGAATGTGAAATTATTACAATACTGATTTCATCTGTTTTGACGTTGAACTAATACTATTGTAAAAGTGCAATAAAATGTAAAATCCGAAATAAGTCCTGCAAATGTTATGAAGTCCAGTCATTTGGCTTTCAAGCTTGCCTAGGCCCTTAACATAATTGATAAACCTCTTTTATATAGACGGATGGTTGTAGGGGGATATGACAGAAGGAGGTACGTGAAAATAAAAAGACTAATCAAGGGGTAGGCGAGGGATAAAAGCTTGGGATAGATGAAATTAGGGATAGTGGTTTATCATCAGAATTGAAGATGTGTGTCTAATCTGTCTGAGCACCCTGGGCTAACGTTATTTGGCGCCCCAACAGAAACGTAACTTTGATTGTGAGCACGTATGGTCCAGAGAAAAATGTCTACTTAATAAAATAACTGAGAAGCAGAAAAGGAAAAAAATAGGCTTTTCTCTGAGTAACGCCCTACAATTTGGCGCCTTTTCATTTTTAAAATTAAAATTTACTTTTTATGGTTCAAAATTAAAATTAAATCAATGTAGTAAATCTTTCAATGGGCTAACCGAGCGGTTAGTATCAAGGTTAGCCCATAGAATAAGACGGCTCTGTTTACAAGGCAGTTATGACCAATCGTAATCGATGCAGTTGTTTTTTTTAATTAATTAGCAGTTTTTATTTATTTATTAATTGTTTTAGTTAATTCTGGTGTAACTCCTATTTGATATTAAATCATCACAGAACAGTAGCCCTTGAGTATGCTAATTTGTAGACAGACCGTCTGAATCTCATTGCCACTTTGCCAAGCCAAATTCCCGAGCGTCACAGACATTTTATTATATAGATAATCTCTGTTTAAGGTGTGTCCAAATGGAAAAGAGACTGCGGTGATATCTGAAGAATATTTTAATTTTGGAATGAACTTCAAGTTTAACATGAAACCCACACATAAATTCTATTGATATGGGTACGCTGATACCTTCCGAACACTTAGGAAGGCAGCAGTCTACCACGCTTTCCCTAACTTTTTTGTCTCCTGTGAAAAGTTGTATTTAAAGTGACTCTTTTTAAGGTTCCGAAGAAATGGGAGTAACATGATGAGAAATCGGAGCTCTACGCAAAATGTTTGAGGAAATCCCATCAAAATTTCTTTAGCATGACGAAGGTCTTCTTGACCACAAGTGGCCTAGCATCGTGCTAGAGCAGCACTATCTCTTTCGAGAGCTTCTCTTTATTGTTGATTTTGATGGCCTGTTCTGGCCTCAGGAATTGGCCGCAGTGTATCCTTCCATCCAGTCGAAGAGTGGAGGGTCCATCTTAGTGGAAAAAGAAACTAGCCGGTCTTTTCTGGCCTGAATGCTTGAGTGATCTTTTTTCGGACGTGGGTAACCGTGATGGTGTCACTCCATACTCTACCACCAAACATTTATCCATTGCGACTAAGCGCAATCTGTCTACAGCAAAAGTCTCATTTTCATGGGCATATCGTACATAGTCGGAAGTTACTGCCTTGCATCATACCTTCTGGGTTTCGTAACTAATGATTTACCCCGACAACTCTGTTTTTCCACCTGTCTTGATACTTGTGAGGACGTGATTGATGAGGTTCTGAAGGATCCAGGGGTCAGATGGCCAGGGGTCCAGCTTCAGCATAAATACCATTGCCATTTTTGTTTGAAGTTGGTACAATTGGTGCTGCAGCATGGTGCAGCAGTCTGCAATTGGTGCAGCAATCTTGCAATTGGTGCAGCAAATCTGCAATTGGTGCCGCAGCATGTTAACGGGATCAACAGGTTTCTTTAGCCTTCTTTTCTTTTTGGTGAATTTCTGCTTTTGCTATATCCAGTTTTCTGTCTATTTTTGAAAGAATTTTTCTTATCTAGCTCAACGAAGAAGTCTTGGGATGAAGTGCGGAGAAATTAATGGCACTGCGTACACTTGTGTTGCGTAGCTAGTTACCAAGCGCAACGAAGACGTGTAGATAGGAAGTCTTTACTGATATAGAGAGCATAGATTTTTCTTTTAGCAAGTAATGGTTTGTTCTTCGCTCCACGGAACATAGTTTAGTTACATGGCGACTGTAGGTGAGGGCTTTATTTACTGTTACACCAAAGTATACTGTTTCATTCCTCCAGTTTAATAATCTTCTATGGAGATGAGAGAGGATCGTTCTCATTCTTATGAAGCTGGCTGTCTGGCTCTTTTTTCAAGAGCTTCTTCAAATAAATCCCTGATCAACTTCTACTTCAAGTCTTTTCCATTATCTGCAGATCGACATTGGCAATTTGTTGCGTCTTCTTCGTCTAAGTGACAGCGCAACTGAAATATTCTCCGCTTCTGCACAGAAGAATATTCAGTTTATGGAGGAAGGAACAATCAACAGAACAGACACACATGTACTTTAACACTCGCATATTAGTTTGTTTCTGTGGACTTCTTTGTCTGATTAGTTTTTCTTTTTCTCTCTTTTTGTTGTTATTGTGCATTTCATACCCATTTTTTCAAATTTTTACTGTTTTTGTTTGTATATAGTTTTATATGATACTTCTCTATGTTTCTTGCATTTTAACCCAGAATTTTAGATTAGTACTTTTTTGCGTGTAACCTTTTTCCATCCTTCCGCCTCCGCCATTATTTGCTAGACAGTTTAGGAGCATCTTCCGATGTCTCTTCCACTTCATGTCTGCTACACTGTTTAAATAACCGAAAAGGTATAGTCGCAGGGGCATGAAGTGGTGTTCTGTTCTGTCTGGCTCTTACTTATGTTGACTTTTATCTTCCATCTAACAAGCTTTTAACCCATTTATGTTAAGTACAAATTTAATTTATCAGCGATGTTCTCTTGTGACGTACCTGTGCTCATGATGGTTCTGTCATCAGTATACCCGCACAACCGAATCGCCTCGTATTTGATGTCGAGGTTTTAAGAGTTTGTCAAAGCGTTGTCGATGCCTCGACTACTCGAGTTTCTGTAGTTCTTTCTTCCCTCTCGTATCTCCCACGGGGGAAACCAAGAGTTCACGGATGAGAAGCTGCCGTCTAAGTAAGCAGGTCCTCACCTCCTCCGTGAGTAGATTAATGATGGTGTGGCTCTTAGGGTCCATCTCCTATGACTGGTCGTACCCTGGCAGGGTCGTCGTATGAGTCGCTCGTAATGGGAGCTATTATACGGGGACCACAGTGCCCGTTGACGTCGTGGCGGCCGGTCATTCAAGTTGACCCGGGTGCTAAGGCAGGGTGGGGTGATGGCTTCTTGTGATTACCCTTCCCTCTCGTACAGTGAAATACTTCTCCAGAAAGATATTAAATCATGAGCTCTTGGGATTGACATCAGTATCATCTTAACAATCGGACTCTCCAACCAGACCTAGTCAGATGCTTTCATTTTCAAATGAATCTTTTGAAAACGAAAACATTTGAATAGGAATGAATGACTTTTCAAATGAATGCAGACCAGGTGTCACTACCAGCTTCGAAATCATTTCTGTATAGGTGCTCTACAGTTGCCAAGTCTTTTAATAAACCTTATCTGGAACGGCATTAGATGGTTGCTTCAGTTATCTCTTGCATTCTAGTTAAGATTATTGATTGAATTGCTTTGTTGATGAATGATAAAAGGCTGCTCTCGGGATTCGAGAGGAAGATTCAGTATGGAGCAATCACTGCTGCATTGGGGAATTGATGAAATTTTAAGAATGGCATTTACAATACCTGTGATCTTGAATATTGTTTTGAATGTGAGTCATACATTAAGTTGATGATTTTGCCTAGTTTAGGGGTTCCCCTTTTCTCATTTTTCGATATTTTCAACAATTTTCTAGGATGCAAGGGGGAGGGGAGAGGATCTTTAACAAAGGATTTTTAAAATGTTTCTAGTTTTTTCTTAACAAAACATTCATTTGGGGGGAGAGATTGTTTATTATATCTGAATTGCTCCTGTAGGCTGTATTGAATTTTTCTTCGTCAATTTAAGGAGACATACCACCTTTAAATCTCGAAAATTTTCGTTTTTTTGAAAAAAAAATATTATTCCCCAGTCTATTCTGAACAATTTCAAACAAACCGCGTTAAAAAAATTCTCGTAATTATGAAAATTTTGAAGGAAAATGCATCAGCTCTTCAACGTAAACATTGAATATGGCCATATCTTTAAATCTCTATATCTCAAAATGTGTTTTTTTATATATTGTGCGCACGATATCTCAAGAACTATTGAATATTTTTACATAAAGTCTTTGCCGAATATATGCTATGCAATGTTCTACAAATTGAACCACAGGTTTGTACATATTTTCTCAAAAGAAGTTTTTTGGAGGGGTTAGAAGTGTTGAAATTTTAACATTTTTATCTTGAACTGGCATATAAAATAGAAATTAAAATTAAATGTTAAAAATTGAGGTACAGTTTCTTAAACAGACTGTTTGGATTACTTAGATACCCAAAATATTGTTGTTTAGACCAATATTTTATCCGTAATCATGCGTGCGAGGTGACCATCTCACTTTTTCTCCAAAAATTATACCTATATGTATTATTCTCTCAAATAAATAAATATCAATATAAAGATTTGAAAATGTGTGCACAATAACAGATATTTTTCTAGAAAAAAGAAGTTAGTTTGTGAAATGTTTTGTTTTAGAGATATAATGTATCGAATTTGACAGTTTTTTTTTCCATTCTTCGGATGTTTAAAGGGCGTATGTCCCCTTAAGCATCTGTGTCTTAACAGTAATAATTGATCAAATTTAACAAAAATTAATTTAAATATTAATAGAAATTAAATTAAAATTAACTCAAATTTAATTGAAAATATTTTTGCTTTATATAGAAAGGCGCATATGCAGCTATTTCTAATACAATACAAGAAACAAAATTAGTAATTCAAAAATTAAGTTAAAAAATAAAAAATAAAAAATAGAAAAAGTAAACAATAATAAACAAAATAAAATATAAACAATAATACAAATTACAACAATACACCTTTTATGCGCGCTCAACGCATGAGCATTAAGTGATTTCATCATCATAATTTTCTTAAAATAATCAGCAGAAATAATAGTATTTAACAAAAGAAAATTATCAAATAATTAAAACACAAAAAAATAAGAACGTAAGAAATACAATTAAAATGAAAGAAAATTGGAAGAAAAATTGGAAAAGAACTAGAATGGCGTACTTCCTTAGAGACCACACGCCATTGTAGTTCTAAACTGGACGAATTTTCTGTATAAAGGAATGACCATAGTCCAAAATTATTCCCTTATGTGTCCTGAATTCTGTCCAACCGTGAAAACGAGAAACATTTTAAAAAAGACAAAAGGCAAAATTCTTAAATAAAATCCAAAAGAAACTAGAGTAAGTAAAAAGTATTACCCTCTCTGCCGAAATTATGGTGAAAACAGAGTATGCCAGACGCGAAATGACAGAAGAAGACAGTACTGGAAACTAGCTAAACTAGCTCCATCTATGAAGAAAAATTCCAACTACTTAATCAGAAGAATAAGAATAATTTAGATAGTTATAACAAATAAAATTAAAAAATTATTAAGAAATAATTAGGGGATTCTGAATTTATATTTTCCATGTCAATTAATAAGGCTTTTCGAGAAACAGTCTTCGGATATGACTGAGATGATGAAGACCATCTATTTCTGTTGATGGCAGTCTTCGGTGAATTTCTTTAGATAAGGTTTTATCTTTGTCTCAAGAGCGTGGGGTGCCTATTTCTTCCCAAGCAACGAAATGGAAATAAATGAAATGGTATTTATCGAAAGGTAACAGCAGTCATTAATAATGCGATTATATAAAATCTATTATTAAAGAGTATTGAATACTCTGGGAAAAATTTTTCAAATCGGCGTAATTGCATCTCAGAATTAATATAAAATTTAGGAAAAAGTCTCCAAAATGATTTCTGAGCGCGGGTAATACAGGTTTGACATTGAATACAAGAATTTTGGGTTCAAGAAATTGGGATGATAGTTGAAAGGCTATTTTTTAAACAATATTTTTTCAGCACTGCTCGTTTCTGAAATGAAATGGTATTTATTGAAAGGTAACAGCAGCCATTAATAATGCTATTATATAAAATCTATTATTAAAGAGTACTGAATACTATGGGAAAATTCTTTTTCAAATCGGCGTAATTGCATCACGGAATTAATATCAAATTTAGGAAAAAGTCTCCAAAATGATTTCTGAGCGCGGGTAATACAGGTTTGGCATTGAATACAAGAATTTTGGGTTCACGAAATTGGGATGATAGTTGAAAGGCAATTTTTTAACAATATTTTTGCAGCGCCACACGTTTCTGAGTTGAGGAGTCGCCACTGCTCAGCATTTTCGGTTCTGCGCCCCGGCCCATTTTATTATTATTTTTCCTCCCCGCTTTTCTGTGTCGCCCTAAAAACCTGTTAAGGAACTTCAATCCGGAATGGAGCGTGACAGCCGAAAAGACGGGACGACGGAAAAACGTGACAAACTTTCCCATCTCGCCCGCTTTGCTCGGCCCGAGCACGAAGAATGGATCATAATTTACGAACCTCGACTGAACTTTCCCCTGATGAAAGCGAAAGTATAAAAGGGGGAAGAAGAGGAAAGAAGCAAAAGCAAAAGTGAAAGTGAAAAGAGAGAGAGAGAGAGGAAGTAAAAGGTGGAATTTCTCTTCGGTATTTTCTTCCCAAAAACTTGAGGGAGGAGGGGAGTGGACGCAGAGGCAGAAAAGAATGAGTGTGATAAGACTACAGACGAATGTCAGTTCAATAACCCAGATAGATAGTAACCTGCTCCCTCCCCCTCCTTCTGCACAAAAGTAAAAGAAAATTAAAGGAAAGGAAGAAAAAAAGAAGGGGGGTCGAGGAGAATCCCCACAAAATTTCCAACTAAGAAACTTGAAAGAGAGGAGCGCGATGCGGAGAGAAATTAAACTCTCGTATGATCTATCAACAGAGCAACAAAAAGAGGAAATTGAAAGAACGAAGGGTGGAGGGAAAGGGAGTTGCTGGGGGGGGGAGAGGAATGAAGGAATAAATGAAAGGAAGAAGGAAATAAGGCGGCGGTATTTGTTTTATCCACCATGTCGGGGGGAGGGGGCGAAGAAAGGGGAGGAATCATCCCCTAAGTTGAAAAGCGATGAGCGTTCAGGATTAGGGTTAAAAAGACTTACGCCTCAATGAATTTTTCGTTTAAGATATTACATCGTTTTGTGGCAACGGTGCTTACGGAGCGAGGCAATTAAGCATTACATGTGTGTGTGTGCGCGGTGGGGGTGGGGTGGGCTTATTTTTTCCCCCTCCCATTCTTTTCTCAGTCCTTTAACGAAGATGACGAATTAAAAGTTTTAAGAATAAATGAAACGTGACTGTTTTATTAAACAGCAAATTAGCCGGCCAGTTGTTAATGCCTTTCTAAAAGTGAGTTGTCGGATTTGCTGATCATTCTTCTGCATGTTTCTGTGCATCGTTTAAGGTCTCTCGGTGATCAATTCACTTCATATCCAGCAACGACAGTATTTTTACTTTTGGCAGTGCTGGCAAATGCATCGATTATCTGGAATGTGATTTAAAGAAAAGATTTTCAGAAAGCTAAAATTATTGAAAGCTCGTGAAAAATGATTTATTTTCTTCCTTTCCTTGCACGGTGGAGTCGCAAGTTCCTTTCACAGAAAGGGAAAATGTAAGGAAACAGCTTTTAATGCTTATTATATCGATATTTCTAGAATTATACGATACCCGAAAACACAATAACAGAGTATATTCCGAGCGATAGCTTTAACATAGGTCTGATAATTCTTGATGCATTCATTTTTGATGTTAAATATAGTTGCTCCTTCGTTTCAATGAGCCCACCACCTTGTTTCTAAGACATTAAAACAACTATGTGTATTTTATTTCACCATTTAGAATTCATTCCAAGAATAAAGTTTTAAGGCTAAAGTGATTATGAAACTTCTTTTTTTCTTCTCTAAATCATGCTGGGGGAAGAATGTCATATCTTTAAATTATTTCAAAGCTAGAAAGTTTAGCACATTTAATAATAACGAATGTGTCTGAGTTTTGTTGACATCTAATGCAAACATGAAACCACATGTTCTTACCAGATGTGAAAACGCTTTCAGAAATATTCGTTATTTGATGTGAAAAATTGAGCATTTTCTACCGCTTTCAAACTTCAAAAAATTGAAATAGGGGGCGTTGCTTGTTAAGCTACGACTTTCATCTTTGCACGCCCTGTATTTAAAGCCATCAGTGTGCTTTTATTAGAAAAGAATTTGACGGAGAAGGTTTTCAGTGTATTTTATATTTTAAGATGACTGAGTACAAGAGCGATTAATTGTTTGAAGACTTTTCCGAAGAATCCAAAAAGAAATAACGGCGACTTTTGAAAACATAAACTTAGCATTTTACTTACAAATCTGAATTAAAATCTTTAAACCCTTACTTTACGTTTTTATTTAACCTTCTAACTAGATTCCACAACCCATTTGATATATTTTAACGTAGGACCACGTTCCTCCCATTGGGGTCTCAGGAAGGAAATTGATTCACACGCCAAAACGCCACATAAAACGTTGTATGGGGATCCTCTATATCTCGGTAACTACATATGTTAAAAACCATAACTATAATGTCTTATTTTAAAGATAAAGGGTAACAAAAGAAGTTACATAAAAAAATCGGAAATCGGAAAAGAGTCGAGAGAGAAAAGTAGTCCTTTAACAACAGCTGCTGTTTGAAAAAGACAGCCTCCCGTCTTTTTTTAATTACTTCAATCTATTTAAGATGGTAACGGATACTTGAGACATTTAAGCGTGTCCAGGTGATTTTTGTATATAAAATTAATTGTTACGTCGACTTAATTACGGATTTAAATAGAGTAGGGCCCAAAAGAGCCGAACGCATGACATGCGACGCAGACCAAGAAGGGGTTAACCCATTAAACGCCCAAACTATAAGGGATGAATTTTTTACTATACGAATAATATTAATTGTTGATTCGAACCTATATAACATTAATTTTTAGTAAAATTGGGAAATATAGTCATAGCTTCTGAGAAGAACAAAATCGATTTTTGCGCCTACGCAACGTCAGTGGAATAAGAGTATGGACTTTAAGTGAGTTGGATTCAACATATGAGGAAACATCTTAGAGTTGAAAGCTGGAAAACTATTTTAGTTTTTAGTGTTTTGTAAAGCTATAAATCACTTAAAAGGAAATAAATTTATTATCAAATTTTATGATTTTTTCTTTTAAAAATAACTGATTATTTGCAGTAAATATCTTCTTGCACGAAAGGTTTACTAGAATCATGAAGTACACTATATTACAAACTTTGCATCGATAAACAATCAAACTATGTTTATGATGCAGTCCACTGTTTGCTTCGGACTTTATGAAAAGAAGGCCGACCTTCTCCATATAATGGCTTTTGAATACTGAACATACTAGGTCTTCCTGTTGCTGATCTATAACTGGATAATAAATCTCCACTTCCCTTGAATAATGCAAATTCACGTCTAAAACCCTAGAGAGATATTTTTACTTTCAGTAAGAGACAGTCTTAATATTTCTGACGCATTTATAAGGTTATATAAATTTAATTAGTAAATATTGGAATTTCTATGTTTTTGCACTTATACCAATCCTGTAGTTGGCTGCGAAATTGTTGCAGAAATCAACTCCTCCCACTTTTGTGTTATACTATTCAATAGGACAAGATTGTGAGACAAAAAATTTTTTCATCAAAATTCTTGAATAATGGGCCTGCAGCATTGTGAAGTATTATTATGATTATTCAAAATATTATCCTTTATTCTTCTTCGCTAGCAGCTTTTGATTTTCTGGAGAAATAACAACAAAATCGATTTCACTCTTTTCATAATCATCAAAAAATATTTGAAGACCATCTTGTAATGTAAAATATATCGTTTTAATTATTTATTTGCTTGCCGAAGGAGAAGCATTACCACAGTGTCTAACGGTGAGAGTAAGTGGCTGAAGTACTTCTGACGTTGCGTGAGCGCAACACCTGTTTTTTCAACCCCCTTCAGGAAACCACAAACAGCTGACTGATGGAATTTTGTTATAATCAGTGACCTTGAAAAACAATGGATCACCTCTAAAACTCAAGTTTCTCTTGTTGGAGTTTTCTTCGGAAAGACCAGGTCAAAAGTTTTCGATAAAAAATGCATCAAGTACCAAACTCGTCTTAAAAAATAAAATTATCGTTAATGGTAAATATATTTTTACTGAAATATTCTCCATATTATGCCCTATTTAAAAACTGCTATTAACATAAAATTTGTTAGGTATAAGGTGTGCCCAAATTAAAAGGAGACCTTATCTCTACTAGCGTTGTATCAAATCCCAGTGAGTTAATGTGCTAGCCGATAGATGGCGTGGTGGTATTCCCAGATGCACCTGCGTAGTTAACGGCTTCGCATCAATATCCTCATTTCTGGAGAGTTGTTTCCGCAGTTCGTCGCACGATGGATTCTTCCAGATCAGCACAAAAAGCAGTTATCCAATTTCTCTGCTCAGAAGGGGAGCATGCTTCACAAATGTATCGCAGGATGAAAGAGGTGTACAGAGAGCATTGTCTCGCGAGGTGCACCATATTCCGGTGGTGTCAACGTTATGAGGCGGGACACTTAAACATCAAGGACTTGCCACGCCCTGGGCAGGCACTCATTGTGACCAACAATGCCACGATTTCGGCTGTGGATGAGCTCATACGGCAGAATCGTCGGATCACCGCACGTGAAATTGCTGTTGAACTGTCGATAAGCAAAGGAACTGTGCATCACATAATCCACAAAAAGCTTGGTTATGGAAAAGTTTGTGCACAGTGGGTGCCCAAGCATCTGTCAGAGGATCAGAAGACGGCGAGAATGGGTGTTTGCCTGACCCAGCAGTTTCCACACTGAAACCATCCACTCCTTTCTTACGCGCTGGGACCAGTGTATCAGTGTCAATTATTTATAGTTTTTCCACATGAACTGTAATTAAAATATTGTTATTAAAATTTCTTTACATATAACTGTAGTCTGCTTTTCATTTGGGCACACCGTATAGATAATTTTTTGTAAGCATTTATTTTGACCGTTGCGTCAACGCAAAGTCAGTGGTTAATGCACAGAACTCTCGAGCATCAATTGACTGTGGAGAAACCTGCAATGCGATCGCGCACGATCAGTGAAAAGTAGAAAAGGTTAATTTTGCAGAATCAAGATTTATTTACAAGATTCGCATAAGTCAGTCATCATCATCATCTGGAGAGCAAAGCAATCACCACAAGTGTTTACTAGGATGGAAATCAGGTGATGGATGTTTCATCTCCGGCTCGCATTTGGATAAAAGCACTTCTCGTTCCGATTTTCGATGCTCTGTCCACTTCCTCAAAAATGTTTTAAGGTATACGACTAGGTTGAAAGAAGCGATTTTCGAAAAAAAATTCAAAAAAATTTTTTATGATCTAAAAATAAAGCCGCAACTTTTAAGATTCTAAAACACTCTTTGTTTTAATTCTTATTCTTTTCATATTTTATTCCTTGATATTTATTTGAACTAATGCGTTATTATATTTTTTAAATGCGTTTTCTGAAAAATGAAAATTTTACTAAAATTTGTCCGCAAAAAACATGTTATCTCCAAAACATTTGAATAAAATTTTTTGAAATTTGGTACACCTGTGTAAAAAATCTTTGAAGGTGTAATAAACCGCAAATTTTATGATAGCTTTATTTAATCATGTTTTACGGTAATTTTCATTTCGAAATATAGGATACTTCTGTCGAAAAATCAATGACGCCAACTTTGAATGTTCGTAAAATATTTATTATTAAAATAAATTTTATCTTTCGGTCTATTACATTCTAGATAGTTTGTGAAGTACGCTCGCGAAATTAAAATTAAATATGCCCCATATTTTTCAATCATGCTGTTTTTCTTAACATTGAAATTTTTATTAAAAATCTTGAAAGAAAATTATTATTTTCAAAAACTGCTGATGATATATTAATTTTACTTCTGACTGTGACCATTTAAGCCTATATTTGTTATTAAGCTCTGTAAGTTTTTTTTGTATGCTTTTTAAAATTTTCTTTCTTCGAATCTAGTCTGATACTTTAATTTGGAGCGAAATGCCCCCATCGTTTCATTTCGGTGCTTAACATGCAACGCCACCTATCTCAATTTTTCAAAGTCTCAAAGAGGAAGGAAAAACTGAATTTTTCAAAGTTTCAAAGAGGAAGAAAAAACTGAATTTTTCAAAGTTTCAAAGAGGAAGAAAAAACTGAATTTTTCAAAGT
>BGPR01018991.1:0-29985 GCA_013235015.1 Araneus ventricosus | reverse complement strand
CTGTTTATACTTCGTTCAGTTACATATTGCTGGATTATTTGGCTGCCCATAAACTTCGTCAAAATGTGAAGATAATTTCATAATGGCTTCAGGTAAGACGGCATGGGGCGGCCTTCTGTAACTCATATTTTATATTGAAGATTCGTTTCTGAGGGCAATTAGAGGACCGTCTACAAACTAATGAAGAAAAAACAATTTTTGACCTTCCTCACTTCACAGAATATTGATAACAAGATGAAACTTTCAGAAATGCTTACGTTTAATATGCTTAATATTTACAGGAATTTTCGTAAACTCAGAACAAATATTTGGGGAGATATACAGGTTTTCTTAAAAAATCCCAATTTTTTCAGCCTATTTTTTACTTATAACATATAGAGTTTTCTGTTATATTATACAAAACTTACAGAAAAAATGACAATATGTTAGAAAAGAATTTTGCAAAAATGTGGAATGAATATTTTGAATATTACAGGGAATATAAGCAGTTTTATTAAAGGTTTTCTGCGCATGCGCGAAACATAGCGTAATTTTTTTTACAACTTTAAAGCCAGATATATAGGGCAATTTGAATAAAATATTCAGTTCAATATCATTAGTATTCAGAAAGTTATCGGCATTACAAAGAGCAGAAATTTAGCTCCTATCGAAGAGAAGCTAAAAGATGAGGAGTTGTACGCAAATTGATATTTTTAAAACATATATCTTTGAATCGCTATATTAATGAATCGCTATATGATTATGAATTTTGGTACATATACTTCTAATTAAATAACTAAAAATACTGTAGGGCTAAATAAACGCTAATCTAATCTATGAGGTTATGGTAGGAAAAATAGTTTAAATACATGCGGCGAATAGACTATTCACGTGAAATCTGATACTGCTTGGGCAATTTGATCAACATTAATCATATGTTTCTCACAAGCAAAACAAAAGAAATTTAGCACAAATACTTACTCAATTAGGGTGGAACAAAGACACAGGATGATTGACACGATACTCGATACTGCTGGAGCGATTTTGTTGAAACTTTGGTACGCATATTCCTTTCTAATCGACATGAACCACTATTGGGGGTAAGTAAGCCCTATGCCTTCAGGGTGTGTTGGGTCAATTCTCTCTTACATACACTGGAAAAAAATTGGATTAAAATGGGGAAACAGGGAAATGAAGCAGGTTTCAACATGTCGAACTAAAAATGTGGAGTGGTTAAATCTTTATTCATCAATCCTTTAGGATGAGAACTACCGATAAGATATTGGGAAATGCTTAGTAAAACGGCGGAAGCAATTTTGGCGAAACATGTTTCATTAGTTGATAGAAACACATTGATTGTTAAAATGTTATTTTAGAAATGACTCCAACGTCGTTCGACAACAACAGAAAAAAGAATACTGTATCAAGAAATGGACCTATATCGCACTCTTCTGGATTGTGTGGAGGTCAGTCAATGAAAAACATCATGAAAATGGACCAATTAGAATGAAAGTTTTATGGTCAGGATTCTTAAAATAATAAGACGCAATCCACAGAATGGCTGAAAATGCAAGAAATATATGTAATAATGTGCATTTTTCAAATTACACAATGTAAAGACATTTTTGTACTATTAATTTATGGATATTTTCATAAAAAATTGATTATCGCAAATTATTTTCACAAAAAAATAACATTAATAAACATTTGGATTTTAATAAATAATAATTCAGATTCCGGTCTTACAAAAGAATTTGACCTAAAATAGATCGGGCACACAACGCCTGGTACTCTGCTAGTATATATATACAACTCAACTTATATAAGTATGTACATATGTTTGTTCCAGCATCGCTTCCGAACGGCTAATGAGATTTTGATGAAACTTGGTACACGTGTTCTTCATTAAACCAATTGAAGTGGAGTAGGTATAAATAAGACCTCACTCAGTTCCTCAAGGTAGGGTGGGCAAAATTGCCTAAATACATGCAGTAGAAAGAGAGCTGAACATGCTTAGCAATTTCGATGAAATTTGGCATATGCCTATGTTTCTCATGAGCCAATTAAACACACTGTAGCGTTCAATACACCCTAACCCAATTGCCGTGGTAGGGTGGGCCAAAGTTGTGTAAATGTATCAAATGGGCCGATTTGCATGATATTTGATACGGCTGGATCATTTTTGATGAAGATTGGTACTATGTTCCTCATTGGCCGACGAGAAACACTGTAGGGTTAAATATGCCCTATCCTTGTCCTCTAGGGTAGGGTGTGGCAAAATCGCATAAATTCATTCAGCACAAAAGGCAGCTGGACATGCTTAGTGTTTTCGATGAAATTTAGTATATATGTTTCTTATGGGCTAATGATCTGATTTGATATTTTACCAGTTACGCCATGCCTTAAAAATCCTATAAAATTATTTTACACTCCTAATGCATTATTTGAATTATTATTAAAATATCATCTACTTATCTTTAAAAATCTCTTAGAAATTCAAATTCACCTCACTGAAATGCCGATATCTTTCTGAATTTTAACGGTATTCATCTGGAATTTTTATAATGAGGTACGTTTTATATCTGGATTTGAAGTTATAAATTAAAAATCATGCTATATGTATAGCACATGCGGGGAAAAAAGTTATTCTGCACAAATACTCATATTTCCTCTAATATTCATCTAAAATTATTTACTTCAAAATTTAATACAAAACTCCTGTATAATATTTACGAGTGTTTTATAAGTTTGTTATAATTTAGATAAAAAATTTGCATGTTAAAACAAAACACATGCGGAAAAGTTCAGGATTTTTTTATAGAAAACTTTATATCTTCCCGAAACCCTATGCTATTTTTACGCAAATGCATATAAGCGATGTGCATATCAAAAAAAAGCATTAACCATCCAGCGGACGCGCCTGCACATATTTTATGACATATCGTGCATCGTATTACGTATATATATCGTGTTGTTTTACAAAAATAAGTGCAACTTTTATTTATGTTATTTGTATTATTAGCTTAATAGTAAACAAAGATTTTTTTATTAAAAATTGCACTAAAATTTATAAAAGAACGATATAAATATGTAATACGATGCACAATGCAAGTATCTCTTGAAAACGCGTGCCCGCTGGAAGTTTAATGGAAATTTCAAATCATTATCAGCTTCCTGTGAAACATGATGAGTCGAAATTTCTTTTCATCTTCAATTTCTGGTTCGTCTCCTAATTGGCCTCGTGACTGAAGTTTTGTACACCAGTGTATTTTTATCTTTGTGAAAGCTGTAAGACTTTATGCTGAAATGCATTTTAAGGTTGACTATCTTTTGTTCCCTTTCATATTTAAGATTTCACGGGAATTATGTACTGTTTTTAATTAAATAGATTATTAATGGGTGTTTCCTAAATGTATTCAAAAAGCGTTCTCGTGTGTTTAAGCTTTTTAAAAAAATTGAGTTATAGGACTTTTTCATTTGTTTAGATTTCTTCTCTAAATACATTTTTCACCAAAAACGAATTATGAAGCTCTGGATATAGCGTTTTATATAATTTTAGACTATTTCAATTGAGGCAGATCCTCCAATCAATGATCAACGCTTTTTCTACATGGCAACTGATTTGATTACGATTGTGAAATTCAAAGCTTCATAGCTCTGTCAGTTCCGATCACAGAATAGTGAAGGCTTTTTTTCCTGTTTAAAATGTTACTGTAACATTTGACTATGAATGTGACAAATAAAGCAGGGAACTTGTATAAAAATTTAGACTTGGTAATTTTTTCAGTATGGCATTTATTTACTCAAACTACATAACATATAATTCTTAAGTTATTTAGAGTATTTATTTTTAATTGGAAGCATATACCTATCTCGGACAGTTTAGAATTAGATTTTGGCCACGTTTAGTCTTGGCACTCGGTATATAGAAATGGTAGCTTAAGTTTTCTTCTAGGCTGTATGTATTGTTTATTTAATTTTAAATATGATATTTTTTCACAAACATTTATAATTCTTGTGGATGCTGCATGGATCAATGTGGCAAAAATTGACCCATATTCATTTTGCTCAGAAATGACTCCTGTGGTACCTAATTGTCTCTTCTACACTCCAGGAAATCCACTTTTGAATCTATAATCAATTTAAATATTTTCTGAGAAATCCGTAAAAGATACACATTTCTCAAAATGGACTTCATTTGCACTAGTATTTAAAATAATGCTCAAAAGCGAAGTATCGGGCGGATTACCATCCTCTGCGTTGATAGATGTTTCATCAGAAAAGGAACTATATTTTCTTCTTCCCTATGAGGCAGGAATAAATGAGACAGTTTCATCATTTTCAGTTAGCACCGAATTCATTGGTTTATACTCTTCATTGCCGTTTCGCTGACATTATTTAACACTTGATTTATAACCTAAATATAATACAATTACTATGATTTGCTGAGCATAATTTATTTAACCAATTGAATAGATTTCAGATTAGTATATTTGAAAAAGACTTTCTAGAAATTTACATGAAGCGAAAACTTCTTTCGATTCTTAAATATCGGATTATTCTAGAAGTCGATCCCGGCATTCACTTTCAGGGAGAGAAGGCTCTAGCACGTTACTTATAAAACGATTAATTTAAAATGTTTTCATCGATTGAATAAACTACAATGATGGCATGCGCTGCGTATCTTATGCTTGATTATCAACAACGCCTACAACAATATGCTTGAGGAAGGGACTGAAATATTGAGTTTATTTTCAACGATGATAATATATTGCATAATTTTAATCAGTCGTTTTTTTTAATATGAATGGCTCCATACTTGTGTGAGACCTGCAACAGAACAGTGACTTACGGTGAAAATCATTAATGTTTCTCTTCTACGCACTTTGAAAACGTGTGTTCACAATCACAACTGAATGAATTAGACGGAATGGATATAAAGCATAATGAAGTAAAAGACGAATTCATAATCAATTCGATTGACAGATCTGGGACAAAATGCCCAGCATTTCAACGAAACGAAAATGAAGAATCCAAACAAATGAATTCCGTGCAGATAGAAATCAATGAAACTGTCTCATTTATTCCTACCTCAAAGAGAAAACGAAAATATAGTTCCATGCCTGATGAGGCATCCAACAACGCACAGAGTGGCAATCCTCCTGACACTTTGCTTTTGAGTTCTATTTTAAATACTAGTGCCAATGAAGTCCATTTTGAGGAATGCGCATCTTTTAAGGGTTCCTCAGAGAATTTTAAAATTGACTATAGATCCAAAAGCGGCTTTCCTGGAGTGTATAAGAGAAAATTAAAAACCACAGGAGGTATTTGTGAGCAAAATAAAGGTGTGTCAAATGTTTCCTCAATGGCCTTTGAAGAATCTGATGAAGAATATGAAATATCGATTGAGGAGAGCAAGTGGCTATCTTTTAATAAAGATAAAAATATTTTCTTGGAATCCCCAGATGTTGAAATCAAGAATACGTATTTCGTTTCGAAAAATGTTTCAGAATCTTCAAATGTTCTTGTAGAAGCTGATTTCTCACTTGGAAATAAGGTATTAGACGAAGTATCAGGTGAAATAACAGATGGACCCATTTCACCTGATGTAGCTTCTCGGGTGAGCAGCACAAACGAGGAGATGGCTCTCAGCCTGATGGAAACTCTAGATACTTCAGAAATAGCAAATGCTGTAGCCGGACCCTCCGGAATCCGGCCTCACAGGCTTAAACATGCGGGGGAAAAGGGATTTGCTTGCAGTTTGTGTCATAAGGAATTTTCCAAAAGCTGGGATTTTGATATTCATTATCGAACGCATACGGACGAGAAGCCCTTTGTTTGTGAGTTATGCAAAAGAGGATTTAGTCTGAAGGGAGATCTGAACAGGCATTACAGAACGCACACTGGCGAGAAACCTTTTGTGTGTGAGGTATGCAAAAGAGGATTTAGTCTGAAGGGACATCTCGACAAGCATTACAGAACACACACAGGTGAGAAACCTTTTGTGTGTGATGTATGTAAGAAAGGCTTCGCTGATCGAAGCAATCTTGCGAAACATGCCCGGACTCATGAATGGGGGAAGCGTTATAAATGCAGTATTCGTGAAAAAGCTTTCACAGACAGTAGCAGTTGCAATAGGCACTACAAAGAGAAACATAAATGAAATCGTAGAATACATTTCACGAATGTCATAGATCTTTTAACCCATAACGAAACTATTTTCATTTGCATATTCCCTCTGATTTAATTTTTAATCAGAGTTTTTATAGTTTTCATTTCAGAAATTTTATGTGAATTCACCGTGGTTTGACGAAGTGTATTTCATGATATTCATTCCATAACATATTATTTTTTTAATTGCTGAAAGATCGACGAAAATGGCTTGTCTTCACTTTAAATGTACTTTTTTCTGTGCTTTTATTGTTATTGACTAAACATGTATGTTTAACAAATTCGTATTCTGTTTGAGTCCCTGTACCATCTCAACTTGTTAATGTAGCTGTCTATTAATGGAAGGGTGTGAAGCATTTCTTGTATTCTCTATTTAAAAATGATGCATTTTCAAAAATTTGACATTTTTTATTGCATCTCGAGTTTTTTCAAACATATATATACCTAAATAGTGTTAGTTTCAAATAATGTCATTGACTGACACAATTTGATTCAGAATTGACCTTAGCATTTGTTTTTAAAATGAAGTTTCATGAATGAGTTATATTTATTATTTCTGAAACGATGTTTAATGCAGCAAACAGAAAACTTTCTTTTACTCGAAATGACAACTGTGACAATGTATGCCATTTTTTCATACATTGTAGAATTTGACATAGCAGAATCCTTTTTGCTTGGAAATTGATTAATAAAAAAATTTTATATTATGCGTAGAGTCTCGTGTCTTGTTATTTTTTATTTGTCAAAAAATGTGATTATTTGCTACTATAACACTAATTTATTCATATTAGTGTCAATTTTCTTTTACAGATATTTGCAATAATAAATTTAGAATGCCAATGTATTTTCTACCTTCGACTATTATATATTTTTAATATGCAAGATGTTAAGATTAATTTCTTTCGTCTTTTAATTGCAGATCAATAAATAATATAATTTGAATGAAGCAGAGAATCTCATATTAAATTGATAAAGCAATTCATACTAATGAAATGGATTTTATATCCTATTCTTAAAGTTAAATTGTTTGTTTACAAATCTTTTGTAGTTTATTCAAATGGGATTTTCAATGGGGACCGTGGACAGATGATGAAGACAACACCTGTCAGGTAACCGCTTATCTAAATTTTTGCACCACACCAGACGGATTCTCGACATCCTTTTTAGCATGCACAAGACCTTCATACATGGTAGAGCATTGATGGAATCTGGATCCGAACCTTAATTGTTCCAGTATAGAAGCTGATTAATTACCACTATCTTACTTTGGCTCCGAATGGAGACTAGAAATAAGACTGGTTCGAAAGAATACATGGTATGCTTAAGCAGCGTGGTCAGATAGGTCTCAACAATGGTGATTTGCAGTAGTACGTAAGAGACATTCAGTGATCTGTTTTATTTCAAGTAAAAACGAATTGTCCTGATATGATATCCTACATATATAATTTTTTCAATAGACAGATGATAAGTTTCATTTCTATTGCTTGTCAATTCTTTGTGCCATCCTGTAGGATTCGAATATAATATATTTAGGAGCTCTAACCATCATGATTTTATGCATAAGAGCCAGAATATTCCTAAATGTGCAATATTTTCAGCTAAAGGACGTTCCCAATCTAGCTTAGTGGTTTAAAAAATAATATATCGAAGCTTTTCTCTCAAAAGTATTCTCACATTTCTTCGCTAAATGCGAGTGATATATCATACAACTTCATTTTGATGAGAAATCCTAACCTGTGTGATTAAAAAAGAAAATAGAGGATTTCGTCGTTAATTGAATTGCGTTATCAAATTAAAGCTGTTGGTATTTGAACTTATTCATTACGAAAGGTTTTAAGTCAGTAGAAACATGCATTTTGATTTTAATCATTGATTATATTATCTTCGAGGAAATATTGAAAGAATTTCTTATAATAAAACTCAAGTTAGTTTGTATGGACGAGTTTTCTGTTTGTTTACTTACATTAAAACCTTGACTTTATCTGCTTGTATGCTAAGCTTATGCTTTGAAGATTCCATTGACTTAGCATTACACCTGAATTTCGTTGTACATGCATTTAAATGTAAACAAACAAACAGAAAACTCGTCCATAATATTACTTGCATAAGTTGCATTGCAAAAGTTATTGTTTTACTAAAAGACTTCGGAATGCTTTTTAGGAGAAACTCTAAAGGAGAGTAAATGATACAAACAACTTTAGTGTGACGTTGATGTAAAATCGGATATGAATACATTTTCAACAGAATGTAATCCTATTCCATTTTAATGACGTACGCATTATTTTCTGACATCACAACATTGATGACTCGAACAAGAAGCTGTTAATTAAGATTTCAACGTTTCTAAGTTTGTGATTTCAGAACTGTAACCAAGGATAACTTGAGATAAAGCAACCAAAGAGCGAGCATACATCTCAAACTGCCTCATCCATATATTCTGTAGTCCTCCAATAGAGAGGAGGATTGCATTAAAAAATTATATTCATACTCAATAGTGAATATTCATACTAAAAACTAGAAGAAATCCAGAAGATCAGGTAAACCCTTGAGGAAACTAGGGAATGTCCGGAATGACCTAAAAGTATTTCCGAAAAGGCTTCAGAATGACCATCAGATTGGGTACCAGCAAGGCGACTGTCGGGACATTCCGAGCGAAACGGAATCTGTTAGTTGTTCAAAAGGTGTCCCGTTGAACACACTCTCCCCCGTTTCAACATGTGGAAATCAAATCGATGGTGCATAACTTCTGGATGGTTTCTGCGCTTTAATCTGAAATAGGGAAAGCAGGGCATCTCGATACTTCCAAAATAGTGGATTATAGAGATATCCAAAACATATCTGAAGAGCTGTCTCTATTCCACGTTGACCTCCCTATGTGTGAAAACCATCCTCTTGCTTCTACCACTGCTACGGAGGCTGTTGCGGGACCTTCAAATGTCCAAAACAAGTTTGAAGAACTGCCCGAGTCCCATGGTCACAACCTGGAATGCAGAAACAGTCTCCGTGTTTCTACCACAGCTACAGAGGCAATTGTAGGGCCTTCAATAGCACAAAACACATATGAAGAACTGCCTCATGTTCAAAGTGACCTCCCACTGCGCAAAAGAAGTTCCTTTTTCAACCAATGCTACGGATGTTGTTGCGAGTCTCTTCCAAACATTCGAGTGGAAAAAACACTCTTGCTCATTTTGTGGAAAGAGTTTCGAAAATAAATATGAAGTTCAATGATATCTTCGTGTCGTAAAGATATTTTACATATGCAAGGTTGTAGAAACACTTTACCAGCTAAAGAGCTCTGCAAGCTTATTAACGGCATGTTTCTCAAACGGAAAATTTTTTGCGTGTATCATCTGTAAGATGAAGTTTATTCTATACTTCACGTGACTCGTCATAATCTGTCAGATAATATGTGGTAAACGTATAAATGTCCCCTGTGCCCAAAAGATTTTTTCTGCAAAAAGGGAGAGACCATGAAATAGGATTATTAAAATATTTTACTTGTATGAGCAACATTTAAAGTTAATATGTTATGGTACTGTTTATGTACGATTCTTGTGAATAATTTGATGAATTTTATATTATGTAACTTCTTCAATTGAATGAATTATTATATAATATGAATTAAAAATTGAAGCATTGCATTTTTAATTTCATTCTTTTTAAAAGTAAAGTTAAGTCTTTTCAAAAATGGAATTTTTATAATGTTTTTTAGACAACTCTTCCAGCAAATTTTAAGTCCTTGGTTTGCAACGACGTATCAGTAACGTGATTCGAATTTTTATAATTATGCCTGTATTTAGATTGAAATAGCAATTGATTTAAAAGACAAAAATGGTTTTGGCACAATTAAGTTCTCGGGCGTCCTTTCCGTTGTCACATGGATGTTAATAATAATAAATGTCCAAAATAAAATGTGGCATGTTTTAAATAAATTCCCAATTGAGGATTAAAAACCGCAAACTCAATTTTCAGTCTAGTTTTGCTTTAATGCAGAATCGATTATTGATCTGAAATTATTGTCGCTGTTTTCTTAAAAAGGTGCATTTCCAAACAGTCAGAAGGTTGGAAGAAATGTTGTTTTAGATTTCGTGTTTTTCGTTCTGGGGACAACTAACTATTAAATTAAAGGGAGAAAATGAATGCGTATGAACTAAAAAGCAGTTTAAAACGAAAATTTGTCTCATTCAGTAATCAAGCTATGTCGATGTATTAGTTATTTTTTTTGTTTATGAGATAAGAATAAATTTTCCAGCTGATGAATGATGCTTTAATTTCGTTTCTTTTATTACGGAAGAAACTGTTTATGATAAATTTTAAAAACTTCCGGATAAATGAAAAAAAGAATATGAATGTATAGTTCATGCTCGTGAATATATATTATTTACTGTTTTGAATGCAAGAGATTGATTTCTTTTTTATTATTTGTTTCAATTTTTCTGTTGAATTTTAAATATTCAATAAAGTGTGCTTTATATTTATTATCGTCTGTACTCTGTGTTTCTTTGCAAGTAGTGTTCGCCTCTGAACCTCCGTTGTTTAACGCTAATGACTCCGAGGCCGTTCGGTTGAGAGTTAAATGCTTTAGCGTGATTTATTTTAAAAACTTTAAAGAAAGCACTACGTTATTCGTCTTCTCAAAGGAAAGGATTTCTGGTGTTTTCGCTGTAACTAAAATTTCTATAAAAAGATTTTGGTGGTAAACCTCAGATTCTAATCAGCACTCCAAAAAACATAAAGGAGCAAAAAAATTCCAATTCCTATAGAATTTGATTTAAAACACTACTAAACGACTACGACTCGACTTCTGAGAGAAAGTGAAAAAAGGCCAAGCTAGAGCAGCACTCGAGTTTTTAATTTTGATGGAAGAAAGATTTGCTTTTTTCTTCCGACTGAGAGCTCCGAGTTTGCTCAATGACCGAAATTTCGATCCTAAGAGGGCAAATTTCTCTGCAACTCTGCTCTGTCTCTCTCTCTTCATTCTTGATTTATTTTTCGTCTTCTTTTTACGTGTCTTATTGCCATATTCGATTATCATTGAACTCCTATAGTGGAAAATTAAGCCAATTAGAATAAAAACGACTATATCTGCATGTATAGAGATTAAATTCCACTCCATAACCCATGAGGTTCGACCCAACCCAATGGTTGTAGAGTCATTTGATGACACACGAGAAATAGAAAAATGAGCACGAATTAGGGTTGCGGGTTTCATTAAAAATATCTGACATTGAAAATCAGGGAGGGGGCGAAACTTACATTCTCTAAGGGCCTACGCAGGGTTTAATCCAGTCTTGTGAATAACATCACTACGAATCGTATGCACAATAACTAGTAGGATGCATTATCAACAACAAACCTCTGAAATACTTAAATACTTAATACTTGATATAAAATCTTCTCGTGTTGTTATTCGTACAATTGTATTGTTGTGATATAGCAAATTTGTATTCAATTAATATTTTGTTGCACACTTTGTTTCGTATATCCTCTTCTTTTACTTAATGCACTGGCAAAGAATCTTCTGTGTCTGTGTCTCTTCCTTTGTAATTTCATGTTCTATTGTAAAAATAATTTATTTCAATCTTCCAGATGTACTCCTAAAATTTGTCGTATGATTTTAGAATCACCCTGTAAAGGAAAGGAAAAAATCTTGCATTTTTAGATGCATATATTTCTGTCTTCGAATCCTATTGTCTCAAAGTGAGGCGAAATGAAAATGCCTCTATGCGACGATATATCAGCCTGCGAGCTGGCATGTACTACAACCAAATGAAATTTTGATTTCGAAGGTCATTGTGTTTCTTTTCCGTCCAATGTAATAAAAACGTATTTTTCGGAAGGATTCTTAGTTTATTTCTCTAAATTCACCCACCATCTAGTAGATGCTGTCCATAGGACTTTTGAACTTTGCATACTAGAATTTTCTATAGAATGTTTCGAACACCTATGATAAAAAGAATTTAAGGGAAGGAAAATATTTTACTTCACAGACAATAATTCTGAAATTCGACGAGATTTATTATTTTTAATCTTTAGGATGATCACTATAAATTAAGAGTGACAGTTTTGGACCAGCGAAGGAAAGTATATGACAAAATACGAGTTCATTAATGATACTTTTAGACATTAGTTATATTTCAATACAAGTTTTTACTGACCATTATTTTTTAACTGACTCATTTGATTTGCAAATTATAATAAATCAAATGACTTCACGGAAAACCAGATGTAGCTAATGCTTATTTTTAATCGGAGATTTCAGGATATTTTACTTGAAGTCGATCAGATAATTTCGACATTCAATTCCTAGAGAGAAGGCTCTAGCACCTTACATATGAAACTATGAAGAAAATTTTTTCATCGATTGAATCTACTTTAATTTTTGTTGGTGCTTCAAAATTTCTACTTAATCATCTACAATTAGTATAGAATCACCCTTAAAGAATAAACAAGATATTTTATTACTTCATTCCTACAAATTCTCGATTGGTCCCGAAGATTAAGGAAACCTATTTCTCTTCAAAGTTTTCTTGAAGATAGCATTAATAAGTTAAATATTTATCCAAATCATCTGGTTCCAAAATCTGAGCCAACTCGGAGTTTTGAAAATATTTTGATTCGTCTCCATTCTCTAACTTTTCAAAGTAGTTGTATGTCAGATTCTATAATTCAAAATCTGTTTCAAGAATACAAAATTCAGTTTTGGAAAGATAAATTAATATTATTATCCGATGCTTCCAAGACTTGTAACAGATGTACTATTGGTATTGTAAATATTTCTACAGGAGAAACAGCGTCCGGCTTCATTTCATCCTATAACAGAAGTTTTACTGGAGAAGCCATAGCAATTCTGCATGCAATTATCACGTTTGTCAATGAACCTAAGCATATTATGTTATCTGAAAGTTTATCTAATATGCACGCTCTCCAGTCTTCGAACTCTCATTGCAAATACATCATGAATTTTTTGGAGCAAGAAATTTCGAAATCAGTAGTAAATCCTCTCTCTTGAATTCATTTGGGTCCCTGGTCATTCTGCCATCGCCTAGAATGAATTACTTGACAATCTTGCCCGCACAGCTAGAGATATTTGTATATCGAAACGGATTTCTTCTCATGATTTGATTCACGATCTAAGAAAAAACATACAAGATGAAGCAGAAACCATTTTCAAAAATTCCTATATTATGAATGTTTCAGGCATCTCAATAGCATCAAACCACAACATCGTCTCCTTCCTTATAATAGAAATATGGATGTTCATTTGTCCGTTTCAGAACCAAAACATAAAATAAAGAAGCTAAACTTTTCAAATTCAACCTAATTTCGTTCCCTCGTGGCATCATATTCTGAACATGAGTCGGCAAAAATTTCAACTATCCCCCTTTTTCTTCTTTTCCTTTTATCTTCTGTTTCCATAGATCAGATAGTTCGTACTATATACTATGAAATTATTGTTTCATTTAGAGTACTATGTTATTGAACCATTTAGAGCCTTTTCAGTTCGGTTAATAGTAAAGTTAACAAAGGCAAAAAATCGCTGATTAGAAAAAAAGTTTAGTTTTGAAATTTGACACAGCTGTTAGGGTAGTGATGTTAGGGGTAAATGGCTCCACCGGTGGGGGAGCAGGAAGGTTTAAAGAAGGGTGTTTTCACTTTTTCTTAAATATCTCGAAAACTATGAATCCTAGCAAAAAACACACAATTGCAAAATTGAACAACATGAAATTTCATATAAAAAGTATTTCTTTTGCCGTATTTCTCTTTCCCTGTATCTTCTAAATTATTAAAGCATCAATAATTTCGTAGATACGGGGGGATTTAAATTGAATATTTCTAAAATTTGTTTTTGTAATGGCAAAAACAAATAAAAGTGCTGAATCATTAACCCTCGGAAGAACCTCATGTATGTATAATAATTATACATGGGTAGTATTGTATGTGTCGGAGTGGGATGGGGGCTGACAAACCTATTTAATGAACAGTCGTGCTCCCTTCCTCTGCTCACATGAGTTCCACTTCAGAAGTTTCCATCTACTCGTAGTCCATTCAACGAAATGTAAATCTCTTTAAAAAGCTGAAGCTTTGAAATTTGGCACAGTTTTTGGGAAGAGTGCACTAAACGACATACTAAAAATCCCCGCCGATAGGGGGTGGGATGTTCAAACGGGTATTTCTCAGTTTTTCTTAAATATCTCGAGATATATGGATCTTAAAGAAAAAAATTAACTATAAAATTAAACTACATTAAATTTCCTACAAAAATAGTCCTACATATTTTAATTAGTATGAATAATTTAGAATGCGTAGCGGTATGATAAAGTGCACAATTACATTAAGTGATTGGAAATATTAGTTTTATTTTTAAGAAAGAAACTCTTATTTCAAAATGGCAGCTATAGAAATATATCCATGACATATTATATCTATAAAATAATACATATGTATACAGACCTACATTTATAAAAAATGCATAACTTTTTTTACTTCTTTTCCGTAATCAAATTTCCACATATTTTTCAACTACTTCATCAAGTTCCAACGCCTCCTCTTCTTCTTAAGTGACACCATTACGATGCATACCACAGGTACGATGGCAGGTGATATAAATAGAAACACAATATTAAATGATTGTTTCAACACTGCTCTTTTGGTTGGAGGAATTGAGGAGAAATCAACTTTGATTTTGGTTGATGTTTAGAGAAATGCTTCATTTCTATAATTCAAATTATGTTGAACTATGTAACTGTAGTCCTTTGCCTTTTCTAAAAATTTACATTTTATTGATTTTCCAGGAATAATTTTTAAATTAAAGGAAGTTTTAAAAAAACCAAGCATTTGGATGTGCATATACGTGTTTTTGAAAATTTTACCACTATTTTAATAAAAACATTTTCTATATAAATTTTATTATTAATTACAACAATATATCATTTTATGGTCAATCCTTTCTTTTATTTAAAGCTTGGAATCTTATATCCGGGCTGGTAAATGGAAATTAGAATTGATATTGTTATCATTTGAAAGGTTCCAGGGAGAACCTATGGTAAGAATAAAGTTTATGGTAACCAGCCGTTCCTCCCTACATAGGATCACCAATATTTTGTTACGATGAGCAAGATGGTGTGGCGATGTAAGAACCAAAGTTTGGGTGCGCAGTGAGCATTTTATTGTTCTCTCGCACTCGCGGTACCTGCGGCATCTAAAAACGAGAAATTCCGCACGCAATGCCTGCAGCATCTGAAGTTGTTACCGGGCAATTTTTTTAAACTTAAAAAACATCAGCGGCTTCGCTTTCATCAAAGCGGGAACATAGTAGCTACGCTTGTTCATTCAATGTTAGGAATCTACGTTTTTCAAAATTCCAAAATGAGCTCTCACTTCTAAACGTTCCTTCGTCAAAAAGTCAACAGGCGAAGAGCACTGGCAGTCCTAAACAAATCCGTTTAGAAATTATCAGAACTGTAGAACACTGAACTTACGAGCTTGGCGAAATCGGAAGGTAAGCGCGGTGGCAGCCTTAACAAACAAGTATCACTTTAAATCTTAATTGACCGAGCGAACAAAGCGAGGTCCTGTTAGAACTCGTACGTTTGGTATTTCGTCTGTTTGTCTCTAAATTCTTTTGTTACGCAGTCACGATCAAACACATTGTTTGATTTTCTTCGAATGGGTCATGGACTGTGGCAAATCCGGGGTGGTGTTATGGGGTAGCACCGTCCTCCCTTCGCCGAGCTAAACCAGAATTCTTGGTGTTATTTAAAATCACTGCTACTGTTTTTTCTTAAGCTCCCTTAAGAAAAAACAACAACGTTTCTTCCTGGCTTGACAGGCTCGAAAATTTTTCCACATTTGTTGTCATTCCAGTAGTACTTGTGTGTTGAAACGGTCGAAAAACTTTTTTACTGGTAATTTCATTTTGTTTTGTATTAAATTATCGAAAGTATTGTAGTGTTCTTTATAATACTTATTGTCAGGTGAGTAAAGTCTGTAAAGTTAAATGCTTTGGTTTACATAAGCCATAAGATTTGACATTCATCACGACGATACAAAATTTTTATGATATCAGCTACCCCTAGACTCAAATAATGGATTCGCGACTGGGCATGGATAATCCTGGAAGTCATTAAAATTGACGCGACGGTATTATTTTCTGATCCCGTTTCAAGATGGGCTGTCTCAGCGATTCTGTTTCATATAATGTTTATTTTTCTTAATGATTCCTGCCAATCGGAGCTAAATCTCAAAATGGCTCTAAAAATATCGACGATTGCAAATGAATTTTAATTGTAATTTTCTTAAAACTGATTCATTTAATTCAGACATTTAATTTTAGTTTTGAGAAAACTGATAAAAATAAACACTTGCGTAAATAATTCAAATTCGGAAAAAAATAAATAAGAGATAAAATTATAGCTTCATGAGAGACTTGCTTTCTTCTGTTTAGTTCCATATAATCTTGTTCTTTTTTCTTGAAAGTATGTTTTTTCAACGAGTCTGGCCGATGTTTCAAGCTATAAAAGTTAGAATAAGATTATCTGTTATTTGTGTAACGTTTCACAGAGTATTTTTCACATTTTTTTTGTTTGTTATCATTTTATAAATACATTCATAATGTCTCCAAAAATACCAAAAAAGGAAAATCACATTTAATTGTAATTTTTCTAACATTGACAAAAGGAGACATTTAAGTAACTTTGTTAAAACTGATAAAAAGGGACATTTGATGTGATTTTGTGAACACTCATTAAAGAAAAGGCGTGTAAAAAATTCCGAAATAAAAAAAATAAAAATAAGATTGGCTGGACCCTTAATGACTACGAAAAAGAGCAGATGTTTTTTTCAGGTTATGGACGAGGTCTGTTGTTCCCGGAACAACTAGTATTCAGCAAATTCAAAACATTGAAAGGGGTGAAATGGAAGCAATGTTACTTACGAATCGAATCGAAGAGAGAGACAAAACACAACAGAGTGTAAGCACTCCGAAAAAAAATGCTCATTAAAATCCAAACAGGAAAATTTGATAATAATTTCCATTGAAAATAAAAGCATCTACCATAGAAATTATAAAATGAAAAATCACTGGTGTGATATTGTGGGTGCAGTTATCAACCATTGCTCATGAATTTTTACTCAGTGTTTGCAACTAAACTAAAAATAAAGACTTGTTAAAATAAAAATTCCTTCTCCATAAATCTCTAAGGCGATGACCGGTGTGGGGAGCTTCGACTCAGACGCTCATGAAAAATCTTGAATCCCCTCAAATGACTAGAGATAAGTTAATTTCAAAAGTGCCATGGTTCACCAGGAACAAAAATATCATGAACGATATCCTATCAAGAAGTATACGGGAATTCGTTCCCAAAATTGTCGAAAAAGAAAAATTATTCCATAAAATAGGAAACAGAAACAGTGATTCCATAGAAGAGATACCAGCGCACCAGATGAAATAGAATTCTTAGGAAAATTAGAAAAGTCATGCATAGGGAGAGATGATGAAAAATATTCCTCTAACCTTCGTCCCCATAACTATATAGTACAACCAGTGTGAAACTCGAATCTGCCAACAGACACTAAGACACATAAATAACAAGGTCAAGACAATATTCATTTTTAAGCACATAACTTTATAACTAATTTTTAAATTATTTCTATTATTTTTCATCTACTTAAAATAACTTAAACACAGAGTTAGTAATTAAATACTATCAGGTGAACGAATGAATTGATGTCCTAATTATGAGTGGAGAATCCAGGAGTTTGGTCTGGGAGGCTACGTCATAAAAAAATTATGTTGTCATGACCTCATGGCTTATGCAAGTCAAGACATTTGAACTTACTCACCTGACAATAAGACTCACTAAGGACCCTACAATACTTTTGATGATTTAATGAAAACACAATGAAATAACTAGGAAAAATATTTTTGACGGTGCTAGCGCTACAAGTACGAGTGGGAAAACTACAAAAGCGGGAAAAGTTTCGAGCCTGTCAAGCCAGAAAGCAATGGTGCCAAGTTTTCTTTTCTAAAAAAAACAGATTAAGAATAAATAGGTGTAATGTTATGAAAAAAATCAAGAGTTTGCGTTTAGCTCTGGGGGGGATTCAGCTCCTTTATTCGCAACTTCTATTTATTATTTTTTCACTAACTATTAAAGTCCATTCAGAAGCGAGAGAATATGGACCGCTCACCCACTTAGAACACAGCCAGAACACCAAAGCACGGGGCACATTGCATTTCTTCAGCTATTTGAACAAATAAATTTCGAACTGATAATTGGCATGTTAGAAACTCAGGTGAAGCTTCTGGCTTTTATAGAATTATTTCATTTCCCTTTTAAAAAGGACACTTTAATAATGTTGAAGGGAAACGCAATTCAATGAGGCTGCAAGCCCCACAACTGGCGTGTCTTGATGCATGAGAGACATGAGGGAGATAAATTTCACTTGTTGAGATAACAATGAGGCTATTACAGTATCCGTGAGAAAGATAAGTCTGGTATCATACAACAATAGTTTGTGGGGAAGAGTGAGCTGGGAAACAGGTACAGAGCACATTGGGACATTGTGGCTGGAGTAGAAGAGTGACAGGCTCACAATCTTTGATAAGTTGAAGAAGTATCTGGGCAGGTGAATCGGCAGGTAGGCAAGGATCACTATGAAGAAGTGGGCTCAAGTGCTAAAACACAGTGGCTATCTGAAGGGGTGTCAAGGTTGAAGTTGTTGCAGGTCTTAGCTAGTTAGGTTGCGATAGGGATCTTCTGAGGTGAAGTGAATGTGACAGAAAAGCCATAAAGTAGTGAATTGGAGCACCGTAAACACCAGTTTTTTATATTAAATTATTTATTATTTTTCATTTTCATTTTATTATTTTCTTTAAATTAAATTAGAGTTAAAAGACGAGATCAAATCTACCAGAAGATTTAACCATGGAAGGAGTTTAGAGAGTGAGAGAATATCTTGGTCGCTTTCTATTGCAGGGGTCTGTTGGATCAAAAATTGGGATTTTGGCAATGGAAGCATTACGTACTTTCAAGAGGTCAGCATCGAATTTATCAGAGAGTTTTCGAATAAATTTCGTGAGAGAGGGTTATTTTAATGCAGTTCTAATTGCTCCGTTTCTATGATACCATCTAGCATTACCAATCATTCGTAGGGTCTTGTTTTCCAGGGCCTGAATTTCGGTTAAGTTTGTTTTGGAGGTACAGCCCCATATATGGTAAGCATGAGCTAGAATTGAGCGAAGATAGGCCAAATAAATAAGCACCTTGTTGCCGATGGAGAGACTGGAATTTCTGCATATTAGCGAATATTGGGCACGAAGGGTTTTATTAAATTTTTCCCTGACATGAATAAAGTGAGGCTTTTGTCTAAGACAACTCCGAGGTATTTAACATCGTTCTACCAATCAACTTGAGTATCATAACTTTTAATTTTTGGCCAATTATTCTTATGCTTAAAAAATAGGATAGCTTCCGTTTTATCTACGACAGTACATTTTGTGATCTTCTAGAAGGGAGATAGATAATTCATTTGTGTTATTTGCTGTCTGTCGTATTTCAAAATATTAATGTTTATGTAGTCATTGTGTTATCCAAGGTTAGTATTATTTCTAAGTTTCATTTATTAAATGCGAGTGTTAACTATATTTTTTACAATATGAAAAATATATGGATTTTATACAATTTCACTAAATGTTATTAGGAAAGCAAAAAATTTCTTCGCCTCCTAAATTATATTTTTATATACCGGATGTATTGAAAAATAAGAGTACAAAAGAGCATACAAGAATATGCCCAGATGCATGTGTATTTCTTTTCTTAAAGAAAATTACAATCAAACGTCTTCTTTTCATCAGTATTAAGAAAACGACAATTAAATCCTTATGTTTAACAGTATTAACAAAATTACGATAAAATGCCATTTTCTATTATCGCTTAGAAAAACTTTACACAAATATAGGATAAACTTTTTCACATTTTTATAGCATAAGCCTATTGAATAGAATCGCTGGGAAAGCATAAAAGTAAAAATGAAAAGCAAGACTAGATATAACTGAACAAGGAAAAGCAACTCTAAACAAGGAGCTATGATTAACTTATTGCACAAAGTTGTACTTTTGCTACAAGCACAAACTTGACCTCATGGGACTATGATCTTATCTTCTCTTCGAATACGAAGGGTGCTTTGGTGACCTAATGGTAAAGTCTCGGCTTTCGGGCCAGAGGTTTCGAAACCCTATTTCACTGAAGATCTAACTTGTATGTTTCCAGGCTTCATGCTTCGCATTAAATCATTCGTAGTGGTCAAACGTCCTCCCACTGCTGTGATGAAGAAATTTGGAGAGGAGGCTCCAGCTAGGTTGTCGTCCTGGTCGTCTGACAACGGTACAAAATTATGATATCAGTCCCGAACTAGCCATCGTGTTGCTTCAAAATGGGACGTAAACATACCTAAACTAAATAAATTTCGAATGCGAATTACGCACGCCTCTGCTTTTATCAGAATTATATTTAAAAGACCATAACAATAAAGAAATACAATTAAAAATTATTAAGAAATTACAATTAAAAGTCTGCTTTTGTCAGTACGTCAAAAATTACAATTAAATGACTCGCTATTACGGAAAAGACTCAAAAACTGTAATGGTGCCAAACTCGCTACTGACGCTACAAACTTTGAAAACATTAAAACAGCTTGAAATGAAACAAAATAATAAAATAATAAAATCTTGAAATGCAAACAAATAATAAAAGTCTTTTCATATACAGCATATTTGATGTCTTTAAGGAACATTCATGCCAAATAAAAAGAAAAGCGAACAACGTGTTTGGTCGTGACTACGTAAGAAATAAATTTACAAACAGACCAAATGCCGAACGGCCTAATGGAAACCGGATCTCTCTTCACTCGGTCGATACATTCCTGATGGAAAACTTGACCGGGGTACAAATAATGCTTAAACCATGTCTATTTGGGCAGACATTGTTTCTATTTGTTCATAATATTTTTAAATATGATCGCTCTTTTATACTCATTTATACATTTATTAACAGACTTACACAACTCCATCTTAAAAATATAACAATTAAATATTGTAGCACCTTATTCGCTATTAAGTTTAAACCATTTTTTACCCCTATTTTGCTGCTGCCTTAAGGCGAGCATGCACTTTCGTGTGGAGAGATTCAAAAACCGCTCCTGAGATGGTGGTTCGCAGGTGTGAAAGAGTATTTAATTCGCGGTCAAATACTGTCTGTTTTTTGGTAAATACAGAGATTCACAGTCTAGATCGGGACATGTTCGAGACCAGTTCGTATTTCCAATTTCCATCCAGCCACCGAAACGCCTGCAGCGACAAATCTGCAAATCAAGACGTGTTCTAAATCGCTTCCAAATATTTCCACCCGGACAATGGCGACAGAGAAGCGATGATTGATGGGTTGAAGTGGGTTCGCTCCTTTCACATTACTAACGATTGCTTCGCAAATTATTTGGCTTTTAAGTGTCTTTAGTGATCTGATGAAATGATTTTTAAATGCGGGAGGTTTCATAATACAAAGAAACAGATGGAGGATCAATCCTACTTCGAACGCTGAAAACAAATCGCAGTGCTTATCGGATATATTTTCGGATATTATTATTGATCACCGGATATAAATAAATTTAGAGAGATGACTAAAGAATCGAATCTTTTTAAATTTAAAAAAGATTCGATTCTTTAGTCATCTTTCTCTAATATGACATAATCTGAGGCTTGTTTCGCTTGTATTTATATCATTTTCAAAAACTTATTCTTAATTATATAGCAACGATAGATCACTAAAATGCATTTAATATCGTTGGAACGCGCATGTGTTTAAATGAAATAACCAAAACCATGAAAAGTAGTGTTGTGAAATATACTTAAAAATATTTTAAATTTATTAAAATTAGACGAAAAAATTTACGAAAATAAAATTTATATCACTGAAAACATAATTTTTTGAATTTAAAGTGGTGCAAAAACGGTTTTTATTCAATAAGATGCTCCGAAGTTCGTGATAAATAAACCTTAAATCTTATCAAAATTTTTAACAAACCCTGTATCAGAGAGCGCCCGCTACCTAAGAAGTAGCTACCTGTCATATTTGATAGCTCTTTGCCCAACTTTCTCCCATGTAGAGCGTTTTGAGCGATTTTTGTACCTTGTGTGTGGTATCATGCATGCTGGAATCTGCAGGTAGTGTGTCATCCTCCTAACTATATCATGTTAAAACCGATAGTCGAGCTTGCCATTCCAAAATAATGATATAAAATTTTCGAACACGTACTCCTTTGTAACTCTAAATGTTCATCCATTTATTCTATATTTTATTAATTTTCATTATTTGAAAAATTTTTAGTTACTTTTTACCTGTTGAAGTTGGCTGAAAGTTCCTTCACAGGTGATAAAAAAGTCTCAGGTAGGAAAACACTTTGTCTCAACTTTCTGAGTATCAACACCTTCTAAAGGACTGCGATTCGGAAAGCACTAATAAATAAATGTGGCACTCGCTCCATCACAATATTGTAAAATTTATTAAGTCTCCTTTGAAATCCCACACTCCTCTACTTTGGACACAGCAGAAGATTAACATTTCATTCCAAAGAAGATGTAATTTCACAGATATATATCCAGATCTTATGACAATATATTAACATTAATAGAATTCAATATACAGTGTTAGGACAACTCAGATACAAGAGAAATATTTCTTTTACGTTACCGGAGATTTTGCCTTTTAAAAAGATTTTAAATTCATAAAACTCTTTAAAGTATAAAACTATGTTTGAATAAAAAAAAATAATTCTAACTTTGCTTTATGTAATTTTTTATTAATATATTTTTAAATCAACTATATAAGAAATTTGTATCAAGCTCTTCCATGTTTTAAAACGTTGCATCTAAATGGAAATTTAAAAAAAATTATGCAGTCAGAGGCTTAATGTCTCTTCAAAACATGGATGTTCTACATAAAGATAAGTTCTGGGAAGAACTCTGATTTTTCGAGTTATTATTTGTATTTAATCATTTTTCTGTATTATTTAAAAGGCTTGAAAAATATTTTATTATCCTATGGCAATAATTTTACAAAAACTCTTTCCTTGCAGCTAGCTGAACAAAATTACCTTCCTGATGCAATAATGATCCAGGTTTGAATGAAGTTCTTACAAAGGTCTGAAGGAAACCTTTATTAGGTTTTGGAGATTCTGGATCTTAGAACTCGTGCGTTCCGTTAAACCCCTCCATCAATGGTGTGAAATTTCTTGAAGCACTGTTTTCGAATATCGATACAAGTGGCTCCAAATAAAAATCGAGAATGACGATTTATGAAAGAGTCTCCTACGCTTTGAAACTGCCATTTTTAGGTATACTATGCTGTTTCAAAATATACTATGTGGTGTTGGTTTCTACTAAATGCATAGTACGTTTCAAAAATCACGTAGCAGCAAGATGCATGTACAGTAATACCTCGTTACAACAATACTTTGGGGACCAAATAAAGATATTTTTATAGAAGGATGTATTGTTATATCGAGGGGCGATATAATTACGATATAAAAAAGTTAAATTTTGGTTGTTTTAATGTGGACAAATACAACAATATACATTTTGCAAATAACGCATAAGCAGAGTGATGTCTGTTAAAGCACACAAAAATTTGAAAATTCAGTTACACAATAAAATAGTTCACATACCTCAGAAACTTATTTATCGAAAAAATACAATATTTTCGTTTACTTATTAATTTTTTTAACTGTTAAGTCAACTAACAAGGTTTGCATAGAGTCTAATGCACGAAGAGGATCATGATTGGTAGATGAAATGATTCAATAAATTGCCCGTAGGGAATGAACTGATTGAAGTTGGGAGTGGCGGTAGTGACTGCCCGACGAGGGTCGCCACGACTTGCTGTACGGGGGAAAGTGTAATAAAATTGGTATCAAATTTTCGCCAGATCTGTATTGTATAGAAGAGGATTAGGAAACCCTCCTGCGCTTTTGCGCATGCGCTGGACGGAGTTATTTTCATCAAAATAGGGGGAGGGGAAGTGAAGAATGAAAGGGTGATATTTACATTTTACTGAGAGTGATCAAACAAAGAACTCCTTAAATACGCTAATTTGACTCATTGCATGACACCCCTTTCCGGTGTAAAATTGTCAAAAAGTGATATTCTACGAATCCGTTGCTGAACAGTATTTATCTATTAGTTGAATATCCCGTTGCGTGGAAGGGTACAAACATTTTCGCCGTCGGGGGCACAGCTTCCCCGAGAGGGGACACTGGTACCACCCCTGATTAAATTCGATAAAGATTGCGATGCATCTGTATCATCATCATTCTCCATTTTGTCTGTGAATTAGGACAGAAATCACAGACGAAATTTTTATCTTCTTCAGCAACTCCTTCGAAAACCATAAGATCATCATCCGCTGTTAAATATTCCTCCACGTTAATTCCAGAAGTTTTGACACTTTTTTTCTGCGAGCTGAGTTAAAGGCTTTTGAAGTCTCAAAACACATTCTTCAGCCATCTGAAACTTCGCCATTATAAGTTTGCTTATCCTTCATGAAATAATGTTACAGAGGGAAAAAATGGTGTTGAGAGTTTTTTTAAAAAAACATTGTTTTACAGGGTTTTATTGCTGTATAGCTGCGTTATACTGAGGGGAGATTAATATTATGTCCTATGCAAATTCACTGGGATGAAAAAATTTATTGTTGTAGAGTCATTTATCGTTGTATCGGATATCGTTGTAGCGAGAGTTTACAGTACTATATCAAGTTGTCCTTACATCGCGTAAAAGTGTAAGATGATTTCCAACTTAAAACTTAAATGCCTTATACAATCTTTCATAACTTTTGATATTTTTCAGCCAGAATTAATGGAGTGACCTGAAAGAAAAATCATAATCATTTTGATATGCATATGATTTCGGATAATGTTGAGACTTATCAGATTCAACTATTTGAAGTGAAAATTTAAATAATAATTAATAAATTAAAGCGAAACTTTCATGAGATTTCTTTTCTTAAATTATTTACTGCCGTATTGGGAGACTGTGTATTGCAAAAACAGAAACTAGAATAAACACCCCCCTTACGTCCTGTTAGTGGCCTCATCGTGGCAAGGGGTGTTCCTGGGAGGAGTGGGTGATGTACGTCGGGAGTTATTTCTCCTGGTAGGGCCACCCAAGGCGTGAAGGCCACTCCATTATTCCCAGCTAACACTAACAGGCATAGAAGCAAAGTCAGACTTCTTCCCATATGGTACCTCGTTTGAAATTGAAGCTGCTTCTTACCCGTAGTCATGAACCAGTCGCATTCTGATACCTATACTGCATCGTCCGTCGCGCAGGATAATCAGGGACGCGTTCAATATTTAGGCAGAGGGTCTTGTCCGATAAATCGGCTACAGTCTACAACCTCCCGAGATAGACTAAAAAACCTTCGAATACTACAATGTAATATAAACAGTATCAGTTTAACTGCATCTAGGATAAAACTGGATCAGATACTCGAACTTGCAGATGCACATCAAGTTTCAGTCATTGCTCTGCAAGAGACAAAGTTGCAAACAAAACATCTGCTGAAAGTTAAAGGCTTCAACATTGTTCGCCAAGACAGACCTTCCTCTGGTGGAGGTCTGGTTTTCCTGATTAGAGATGTCTACTACCAGAAAATTCCCAATACAGATCCACAAAATATTTGCCTGGAGAGTCTAGGTGTAAGGATTTTATCAAGAAATCAAAACGTTAACATCATAAACCTGTATCACCCTCCAAATAATCAGAGATTTAACGTAGAGGAGTTTGAAAATTATTTTGGTGAATCGACTGTTATTCTTGGCGACCTTAACGCTAAGCACGCTACCTGGGGATGTGCTACCACTAATGCAAGAGGACAGGAATTGGAGGATTTGGCAAATGACAAGGGGTTCCTGTTTTTTAAATGATGGTACCCACACTTATCGATCCTTGAGTTATAACACCACAGATGTGTTAGATCTGACACTTATTAGCCCAGATATTTTTCCATACAGCTCATGGAGAGTCCTTGACCATATTGGCAGTGATCACTCTCCTATTTTGACTGAAATAAATTTTAAAATTAGGACATTAAGGACAACTAACCTTTCCTGGAACTTCGGTAAAGCTAATTGGAACAACTTTGAATCTATTTTAACTGAAAGACTTTCACAGAGCCCTCTTACTGAAGATTTGGAAAGAGAATGGGCATACTTCAAAGACTCTATTTTTATAGCTGCAAAGAGGACTATACCAAGAGGCAAAGGTAAAAAACGTGGTAAAGATTTTACAAACTCGCGTCACAACTCTGAAACTATACAGAAACTACTGGCTGATAAGGACCAGCTTTTGAGAAATTATGCCCAAAGAGTAGATGATGAAACTAGAATCCAAATCAATAAAATAAATGCAGATATCATACGATCATATATTGATATCAAGAAGAGACGTTGGGAACAACTTTGTTCGAATTTGGATTACAAAACACCCAATTCTAGACTCTGGAAACTGGCAAAAGCGCTTGACAGGGCGCAACCTCAAGAGGAAAATTCGAACTCCATCACCAAATCAAATGGTTCTCTTACTATAGATGACCAAGAAGCTGCTGAAGAGCTGGAAAAATTTTATTCAAATGAGAGCAGGCTGACTTTCGGCAGAGAAGATAAGAAAGTTGGTATATTGGCCAGAAATCTTGTAAAGACTTGTCGTCAAGTTTCTACTTCCAACCAAGTGTTTTCCGATTATTTTACTACCTCAGAGTTAATGTACGCCATACAACAAATGGATAATAACAAATCACCTGGACCTGACGGTATTCACGGTAAATTTCTAGAAAACATCGGACCACATGGTAGAGAACGTCTTTTGTACATATTTAATTTGTCATGGAAGGTAGGTGTACTCCCAAAACAGTGGAAAACTGCTGTAATTATCCCTGTCAGAAAACCAAATAAAGAAGCCAACTCTGTGGGAAGTTATAGGCCTATTGCTCTCACATGTATACCTTGTAAACTGATGGAGCGGATTATCTTGAGAAGAATTACTCATCACCTTATGGAACTAAATTTGATTCCTGAAGAACAATATGGCTTCCGTAGGGGTCATAGTACTATTGATCAAATCCTTTATTTTGCCCAGAGTGTGAGGGGTGCCCACAACTTGAAGCCTACCAAACATACCATTTCTGTGTTCTTAGACCTTACCAAGGCCTTTGATAAGGTTTGGAAAAATAAACTCCTGGTGAAATGCCACGATTAGTTTAACATCAGAGGTAGAGTCCTCCCATGGATTTCAAACTTCCTGAACAACAGATCTTTCCGAGTCAAATATCAAAGTGGCATCTCCAGCATTTACAGATCATATCAGGGTATACCACAGGGCTCTGTTCTGAGTCCTACTTTGTTTTCTCTATTTGTGGCTGGGATGGAGAAAATGGTCTCCTCATGTAACATTGGCCTGTTTGCTGATGATGTGGTGATTTGGAAAAATGATAAAGTCGTGATTAAAATTGAGAATTCTTTAAATGAGAATATGGTTGCTATTCAGAGTTTCGCAGAGGAACATAAACTAAACTTTAACCCTGCAAAGTCTTTCACTTGCATTTTTACAACGAACAGACATATGTTCAATTTGCAACCAAAAATGTATTTGAAAGGGAATCTGTTAGAAACAACAAACAGTCCAACATATTTGGGTTTCACTTTGGACACGGAGATTAATTGTGGCAAACATATTGCCAAACTCGTTGAAAAGGGAAGAAAGCGTCTTCAACTACTAAAGTTCATCTCTGGCAGGGATTGGGGTGCCAATTCTGGAACTCTTAGAATGACTTACACTGCGCTTATTCGTCCTGTTCTGGAGTATGGCTACCAAGTCTATCAAGTGGCCTCTCAAACGAATCTTAACAAATTGAAAAGAGTGCAACTTAGCGCGGCTAGAATAATCACGGGTCTCAGAAGCTGCTGTCCGAAAGCTATTGTTTTGTATGAGGCCGACCTTCAGCCTCTGTCCATGAGAATCAGAACTAATTCTGCTAAATATATTGCCAAACTACAGAGTCTAGGATCTTTTAACAGAACTTCGAAATTTATTTTACAGTGGACAAACAACCAGAGACTGAAAAAGGACAGCCCTGTCGGGGTTATGTGGAAACGAGGTCTCTTGGATTTTAACATTGAACCATGTATCCCTTTTAGCTGCTTGACGCCAAATACCTCTTTGGATATAGTTAGTTTTAATGACCAATTATTGTCTAGTGCCCCTAAGCACACTCAGAATCCAGAGATGATGAGGCAATTGTCACTGGAACTAATCAACAACATCCCTTCTCAGGCCCTGGTACTCTATACTGATGGGAGTAAATCGGACTCAGGTAGGACTGGCAGCGGCGTTTATGCTAAGGCCGAGGACGGTTTGGTTTTTCGCTGCAGATTTCGCAACCCAGGTTCGGTTTTCCGATCGGAACTTCTTGCCATCCGAGAAGCCTTAAATTTTGCCCTACATTTTGAAAATAGCGACATCTATGTTTTGACGGACAGCAAGAGTTCAATTCAATACTTAAAAAATTGGCCGGAAATTCGAGAAAAACCCGGTCCAAAATTGCTACACTTTCGCAGAAAAGTAGAGTTTGCTTCCAATGGATTCCATCCCATGTTGGAGTATTTGGCAATGAGGAGGCAGACGTGCTTGCGAAAGAGGGAAGTGCTCTTCCTTCTGCATCCTCTAAGAAAACTTCACGTCCGAAATATATTCTATTCAAAAGGCTATAGCAAATTCTGCTTGGAGAAATCCTCCCACACATGATTGGTATGCCGGGAACCGTCCTGGTCTGTCTCTACAGTCCGTAGGCACAAGATCCGCTCAGACTGCATTGGCCAGGTTGCGTAGTAGACACATTAAAAGCTTAAAATTCATCGATAAGGAAAAGACTTTTTCCTCTTGCCCTTGCTCCTGTCCTGCTTCTCCTGCCCATATCATTGACTGCATTGGCGCCTCTACGAGGCAGCTGTGGAGTGGGGAGTGCAAAGGACTTGTGGAGTTGTTAGAGCGACATGGTGTCATGGACCTGGTCTAATCTTGGGCCAGGGGGACATGAAACAACAACAACAACAACAGAATAAACACACTGTTTGAACATTCATCAATTGAACAGAGCGCCACTATTCTAGAATTAACGCCGTTTTGAGGCTATTTGAAAAACGGACGATTTTCTTAGGTATTTTAGTAAGGAATTGCTTGAACAAACATTGCTTATATTAATTTACATTTTATTGATTTTCCAGTAATAATTTCTAAATTAAAGGAAATACAAAAAAAACAAGCATTTGGATGTGCGTATATGTGTTTTTAAAATCTTTACCACTATTTTTAAAAAACCTTTCTATATAAACTTTATTACTGATACTAACTTCACTTATTTTTGAAGAATATCCATTTCTTTTATTTAAAGCTTGGAATTTTTTATTTCGGCTGGTAAACGAAAATTAGAATTGATGTTGTTATTATTTAAAAGGTTCCAGTGAAAATTATGCTTCATTTTTTCCTGATTTTGAAGTTTCAGCACCATCTGCTAGCTCAATGGATGTAATTCTATGATATCGATTTAGGAACGGGAAGGAGTATAAAATTTCATCAGAATTATAAATTTCAAATATTAGACAGCTGGAGCAACGATGTGAAAATCAGAGAAAAAATTACATGACAACTTTATTGGCATGACAAAAGAGATGACTTTTTAAAAAATATTAGTCGTTATAAAAATAATCTTTGTGGAATAACATTTT
>BGPR01018990.1:0-29988 GCA_013235015.1 Araneus ventricosus | reverse complement strand
CACAGGTGTTAGAGGCGCTCGCCTCGTGCATCTAGGGGGCATCAAAACCTATTCGATCTATATCGTAATACTAAGCCGAAGATGAATTTTCGACATTGGGTAGGGGGAGGGGCCTCACAGCAATTTTGCGCCTGTGTCCCCATACTGACAAAATCCGCCAGTGGGTATAGCATGATTGATTCACTGAAGAAATACTTCTGACAAAATTCCCGTGCTCTTTAAGATCAGTAAAAGTTATTAAAATGGTATCATTGGTAAAAATTGTTAATTGACGACAAAATAGTGACACTTCATAGATGTTTTGGCCGTTCTCGGTGAGGAATACAAAAAAGTTTGGGGGCCGTTTCGTATCGTACCGTTCTTTTCGAAAATATAAAGCAAATTTAACAAGCTTAAAACTGACCCTTTACTCTTCAAATAAGTTAAATAAAATAAAAAATGTCAAAACATATAGAAAATAAATATTTTATTTACAGTTGAAATATTATTTATTAAAGTTCAGAATGAAGAAAATGGAGCAGATAAATCATAATTTTATAAAAAAAATTACACCTTACAAATTACAGCATGCACGCATAAGATAATGTAATAAAACACATGATCTGGCAGGTGACGGTAATATTTTGAAATAATCCAAAGCCAGAGACTGCTATTATTACTGAAAGATCAGTCTTCAAAGTTGTTATTAGTGGATCTGGATGTATCAATGGTTTCTAACGTATATTAGTGGATTTCTTTTCTCAGAGCATGAATGAAAATTTAACTTGCAGTTGGCATGCATTTACCGAAAGCAATTCAATTTAGCTATATAGTTTTAATCATTTATAGAAGAATGCTTAATAACACATCAGGAAAAAAATTGTGCTTCAAGGAACTAATGCGCAAATACAGTATTCGTATAATATTTTCTGAGAAATATTTTTGTCTTCTTTTATTTTAAGCAAGAAATAAACATCTTCATTGATTATTCAAATAAACGTAAGAGAGTTAAGCTGCAGATATTATCAGTCTCATAATAAGATTATTAAAAGTCTGATAAGATCACACACCCAAACATTAAATTTAGTCGATAACGTTTTCATCTAAACTATATTTTCCCCTGCCTTTAACAAAAAGAAAATATTTTACAATGTAAAAAATAAAATTTTTTTCCACTTTCTTTAATTTTTATTTCCATGTACGTTATTTTTTCAGTTCAGAGTGACCTAAAAATAAATTTCCGGCTAATAATTATTTAATAAAATGATAATTATCTTTCGGAATGAATTTTTTCATTGTAATTTTTATGAATTTAAAACATATTTTTCTAAATGTTGTAATAATGAAGTTAAAATCTGTTCTAGTCTAAAAAAATTACACTTAAACCTGAAAATTAATTTTTTTTAATAAAAATCAAATACATATATAATGAAATAATTGTAAAACTGAAATTTTCGATTTGATCTGAAAGATAAAACAATAAAAATAATGCATCATTTTCATATACCTTAAAACTTGCTCTATTTTTTGACAAAAATTTAATTTTACTCTATTTTTATAAATGAAAAATGAGTAGATGGAGATTATTAATATGAAAGAAGTTTACATTAATATCATAAAACTAGTTGAACGTGGGTGAAATGTGTTGATTCAAGAACACTGTTCAACTATATATAAATAGCAGATTTTCTTAGCTTCCCCTAGGCTTTCAATTTTTTTATGCTTGAATGCGGTATTGGAACAAAATCTATTTTACTTAAACCACAATATCTATTTTACGTAACCATTCGATATGGATCTTTAAAGCATTGAGGCATTGAAAAAAAATCTTATATCACATAAATTGTATTAAAAGAATAGTACTTGAAACATAATATAACATCAAACCAGGCTGACATTAAACAAAAAAAAAATCCGACACTGCAATTCTTCCGGAAATATAACCTCAATGCAAATAGCATTAAAATTCCCCACACCACAGGGGAGAGTGGGGTTTCGGATCCTGTGCCATCTCCAATTTGCAGTAAGTACATCCTTATCAGTCTTCATTGTGTTGACCTGTGCTCTCCCCGGATAATCAATCAAGATGTCAAACCAAGAAAGGGGGGTAAGAAATTAGGAAAAGTACGTGTGTTACACTTTAGAGACAGTTCACAATGAACGTAAAATTCAGTGCAAACCGATTTCGGGGTGTTTTCGACCACACGTTGAAATGCGTGTTTAACGATTTTGGGGTTGTCCAAGGTCAACGTAGAAATACGTGTGAAACACTCAGAGAGTTAAAAGAGGTTTTTTGGATAAAGAAATATGTAAATAAAAGAAATATTTCCTGTCATAAAACATATGTTTATTTTATTAGTTTTCAATCAATGTTAAACATTTGTCTCTCACATATATCTATTTAAGCACGTCAAATTTGACGGGAAATCTCTCGAATAAAGAGGCAATTGGCACCCGTTATACAATGACGGGTGATTTTCTGGTATAGAATAATAGCAATTCTTATTGCCTACGAATTTAAGGCTTTTAAACTAGCTGTTCCAACGCCGTGAAATTGATTGATAGCATGGACATTTCTTGGAAAATGTGCTGCCTGAAACTCATCGCATTTCGCGGATTGAAAAATAATTTTTGTTAGAAACCATTGTTTACGCTTATTAATAACCCATACATTTAATTCTACGATTTCGGAATGTGGAAGGATATTTTAAGAGCTTGTTAAATAAATCGTTCACATAGAAGAAGACTGCTACAGTACGAAAAACTGAAATTTTACAAGAAAAGCATTTGAAGTTTCCATATTCTGGTTTATTGCTGTTACTCGGCCCGCTAATACACAACTCTCCAATGATAAACATTGAAATTGAAGTTGCGACGTTGTTTCTCGCAGATATATATTCAGTTTGAAATCTTCCGAGAAAAATAAAATAAAATAAATGAAATTGGACAATTTCGTTCTCTGGTGCTCTTCTTCCAAGTGAAAGACATCATTTTCTTATGCATGTTTAGTTTCCTGTTGTTTGAAAATAATAAAAGTTTTTTGGTATATTAACGTCCCATTATGAAGCAACAAAAGGGATATTTTGGGACCTCGTACTTTTTAATCGCTGTGAGATGACAAGGATGACACCCACTCCAAACTTCTGCACCACACCAGCGGGAGGACGTTTGACCATTACGTATCATTTAGCGTGCAAGAGGCCCCATACACGGCAGATCTTCAGTAGAATCGGGTTTCGGACCCGGGACTATCCGGTTCCGAACCCCACACCTTCCACCGTGACCGAAAATAAGAAAGACTGTTGTGAAGTGTTTACTTTAAAATGAATGTATTTATAAACTAGAAAATTACCCGTCATGGTATGATGGGTACAAATTGCCTCTTCATTCAAGACATTTACCGTCAAATTTGACGTGTTTGAATAGATATATATGCGAGAGAAATGCTTAACATTGATTGAAAACAAATAAAATGAACATATGTTTTATGACAGGAAATATTTTTTTATTTACATATTATTTACATATTTCTTTATTTAAAAAACCTCTTGGTAAATAACATTCCGTGTGAAGTATTTTTCGTTGTTTAACAATTTTATTATAAGTCAGATGTCTTTGTGTACATTTCAACGTTGCCAAAAAATATTATCAAATTATAACATCACGAATGTAATAAATAATGGGATGCATCGTGACGTCCAAACTATATCAAGCGCATGATATACCACTGACGTGATTTACTACTTTCTATTAAAAAACGGAAATTAATTTGAAATATATGATTAATATAATTTAAAATTTCTCGGGAACTATCGATCATAGCGAGATAAATTTTGTATCAATAGATAGCAAATTCTTTTTCACTATTTTAGAGCTATTAAATTTGAAATTAAAACAACAATTACTTTTTTAAATTTAAAATTATTGAAATTTATCTGCCCTAACAATGAAATAATGCTGTTTAACGTCTCGCAGTGCTATGGCGCGAATTTTGCTGTAGGTGATGTCAGAGCGTTACAGGATCAGTGAGAGACAAATGTGGGCTATTATATTAGTAATTCAATGAGTTTTCCTTTTTTTATACACTCTTCGATATTCAGTGTAAGAAACTCGTACTTTCGCACTTGGCACTGCCGTTCACTGTGCAGGTACTACTGTCAATTTTCATTTATATATTATACTAACGTACTTATTTACTATAGTTCATTTTATTTTAACCACAAGTAACTAGTAGATTTATGCCCGTCTAAGACGGGTTTTTAGCCCGCCATTAATATCTCAGATCTTATTGTCACAGATTTACTAACAAAAGTTGTACTAGAATATTTCATGTACATTGGCGGAGTGCTTAAGAAATGGAAAAAAAATTAATTTGTAGTTAATTTTAGATGTAAATAATATGAACATTAAAAGCAAACAATAAATCTATCAACACTGATCCCCCGAAGCGAGAATAAATGAATCAGCATAAATAGTAACGGACTTCCGATCCTACAACTTAACAAAAAGATTCAGATTCCCAACACTCAGAGAAAAAACACACAAAAACAAATGCGGAAAAAAATAAATTTATTCTGGTATAACTCCTATTTGATATTAACGGAGTTCCTCGTCAATGAATCAACATAAAATAATAATAAAGAAATTAACTGCTAAACTTAGCTGTAAAAAACTCTGCCATTACTCCTATTTGATATTTAATCACTACAGAATCTGTGAATGCTAATTTGTAGACAGAGTGTCTGCGTCTGCTCTGGATTTCTTTTGGCGCGTAGCCACGCCCATATTCCTGAGCGTTAATGACTTCGCTGGCCTTTTATATAAGAGATGTCTTCTTGTCATGTTATGCCTAGTGAGTTTTGTTATTATATTTTTATTATTAGCAATGAGCTCATATTTTATAAAGAAAAACTTTTTATACATGCGTGTTATGTGATGTTGCCTTTATTTTTTAATTTTTTTTTTTATTATTTTCAATAAATATTTCTGCGCATGCCCATTCAACTGACAGGTTACCGTCAAGGTTCCGAGTCCGGGGGTATACTGCAGCGAAAAGAAAAAGTATAAGTAAACGGTGTCCAATGTAAATATATGTGATTCCTGAAAAATGAATGGGCATCTCTACACTGCTGTAGTACATATCGCATTACACATTAAAGTACTATATATATTGCATATAAAATTTCATGCAAAGTATAAAATAACTTCAAAAATGAAAGTTAAATGTTTAATGGGAAATCTTAATTTCTTTGATTAAACTGCAATTTTATGAACAAAATGAATCTAATAAGGTAGTAAAATGTTTTTGATATACATTGTAAAATATATGCATAATGGTTATACTTACGAATGATATGTGGTTTAATAAAAACATGTTTTTTAGAGTGCAGTGTTTAAGATGTACAAATCGGGTGTTGGTGAAGTCGTGGATGATGTGGATCCCACTAATTTGAGTAAGGGGATGGCGAAGCTGCTGTTGGAAGCCCATAAACACAATTTGCTCAAGAGTTTCTAGTGAAATTTCTTCAGGATCCCATTTACCTGAAATAGGATGGCTTTAGAAAGCGACGAAAAATCTTCAAAGTAACACATGAAATTTGTTTATATGCGCAAATGTGTATAAAAACCAGCGAGAACGGTCTCCCCTAAACTTTCTCGTATACTCCTAACACTTGTAGAGAAAAAAACAATCTAAAAGGCGGTGAAACGAACAGGAACTCCTAACGCATTGGAGAAAAAAATAAGCGAAACGTCACACCGCGATTTCTGAAGGTCGTCCTTCTCGGAAGTTGAATTAAAAGCCGGTGTGATTACCAATTAGGCTGGGTGTAAGATAAAGAAAACGAAATTTACAATTTGAACGCCTTCTGTTTAACCGATTGGCACAAAAATTGGAAACAAATCTACCATTAAGGTAAGAAGGCCACATACTAAATTTCATTTATCAGAGTAATTTTGTAAAGAAGTTATTGAGTTTAAAAGTACATATATAAGTACGATTATACATACAGACACACAGACAACCCTTTGACGGATTTGGTCCAAAATTTGATACAAACCTACAAATTATGTGTAAAGATCACATGCTAAATTTCATCCCCGTAGCTCTAATGATTTTGGAGTTACCGTGTTCACAGACAGACAGACATAATTCCAAAATTGTGTTTTTCGGAATCAGGGACATATAAAACGAGGAGATACGTCAAAATCTCGAGTTCGAATTTTTTATCGATTACAATACTTTCTCTTTGTATATGAGAAAGTAAAAAATCCCATTTCCCTAAAATATAACGGAGTAGAAGAATTTTTAAAGAAATCTAAGAAATATATTATCATATACAAATGCAACAAACGCCTTCTTAATCCTCCGTTAGTCGCAATCATTGGTTAGATTTAACACCACGGCACGGCCTCGTTGGCATTCTTGTGGATCGCTCGCCAACTGTTAAAATACTCGCCAAACATCCGCTATCTTGGATAGTGGCAGCGCTTGAGAAAAACTGATTCTGTGGATAGCCACATTTGGCGAGTTATAACCTGAAAATATTATATCGTGCCGCCGTGCGTATCTATTAGATATTGTCATTTTGGAGCGTTAAGGTGTCAGCTGTAAGCAGTTTGTGCATAATACTAATACACTTTTTATAAGTCAGCATACATTTCATGTCCTTCCAATATTATATTGATATTAGCCGAGTTGATTTATAATGAACTCCCTATAGTGGGTTAACCCTTTCGACTTCATTGGTTCAGCAGTGAAACCACACATTCAGCATTTCTTTACTGTGCATGGGCGAAACGTAGCGAAATTTTTCTTTCATAACTTAAGAGCCAGATATATGGGGAAACTTATATAAAATTTCCAGTTCAATACCGTTAGTATTTACAAAGATATCGGCATTACAAGAGCTAAATTGCTTTTGATTTATAAGAGAAACAAAATGATGAGGGTTCTTTCACAAATTTATATTTTAAACTTGAATCTTAGAAAGTAATATTGAATTTTATAAAGATTAAATATCCTGAATACTCACGCATACTTAAAAATCAAATACATAATTTAAATTGCATTTCGATGATAACTTATTCGAAGGAAAAATAGCCCGTTAGGGTTCATAGGATTCACTTTGTGAAACCACAAATTTCTTGAAAATAAAAAACGCTAATTTTTTTTCTTTTACATATTTATGATCAGCTACATGCCTAAGATTCATTTTTGAAATTAATTTAATATTTTCCAAAGCGAAACATGTATTGAACTCGAAAGGGTTAACTCTTTAAACCCGAGGCTTTTCTCTTCTAGCGCCTTTAAAACCGGAACCTTCTGGGAGGAAGCGACATGAATTGGACTCTCCCAACCTGGGTGGTCATTTACCACACCACACCACCCCCCAGCTATAACCTTTCCTTAAGGCTCACGGAAATGGGCTGCAGTTTGCAAGGATAATTGGAACCCCCTACCGCGCTTATCTCTTAAGCGATGTCAGAACCTCACCTCCCCTCAGAAGAAGTCAACCGCACTTCCTCGCCTTTAAAGGGCAATTTTTAGACAGCCCGAGACCGCCTCGCTCGCTGTCAGAGGGTCGAATCATGTCATCTCACGGCTGAGGTAAATGAATGCAAAGAAGAAGAGTATGAGTTCTGTCTTATGGTTGTACAAGGTGAGCAACGGCTCCAGGTTGGACACAAAATATAACACCGGTTAGGTCTTTTAAAATCCATAATTTTTTTACATTCACAAAACACAAACATATGCACACAAAGGATAAACATTCTCGTTAAATTCTAATTGTTAACAAACAGTGCCGTTGCGAAAAGGGGTAGAGATGCCCCCGGTGCCACTTTTAGGTAGCGCAATAGTCAGAAAATATTGTTGTGTGTATGTCAATTTTTAAAATCAAACATGAAGAAGGTTTCGAAATAATACCACCATGTCCCGGTTACCATTCACCCTTGCTAAGCCACTGAGGGACGGAAAAGACGCATTATGTCGTGGGGGACACCGCGAGTTTACGGATGGTAAGTAAGCAGGAACTCGTTTCCCTACGGGCATATTAATGGTGGCGTGGCTCTTAGGGTCTATCTCCGATGTCGAGTTTACCCCGGTAAAACGGGGGGTTGTTGCATGAGCCGCTCGTAATGGGGGCCACAATACCCGATGATCTGTCGTTGCAGCCATTTGTTCATGTTTCCCAAAAGCTTAAAACAGGACGGGGGTGATTCTTTGTGATTATGCTGGCCACAATTCCTCGGGGGCACCGCGAGTTCACGGATGAGAAGCTGCCGGATAAGTAAGCAGGTTCTTGCTTCCTCTGATGGTGTAGTAATGGTGGTGTGGCTCTTAGGGCCCATCTCCGATGACGGGTAGTACCCCGGTATCACGGTGGGTCTTCGCATGAACCCCTGGTAATGGGGGCTATTATGCGGAGGGCACATTGCTTCACTATCTGTCGTGGCGGCCGATTATTCAATCAAACCCTCATGATTCGTGCCGGGACGGGGTAATTCTAGTGTGATTACGTGCGACAACAAGTTCACGGATGAAAAGCTGCCGGATACGTAAGCGGATTCTTGTTTCTCCTGGGGGTATAGTAATGGTGGCGGTTGTGTTACCTCCCTCCAATGGTAGTACTTTCCCCCAATGAGAGGGGTCGGGCCGTGGTCGGTGATAGCCGTTAGGACTCCGGCCTCAATACTCGTGCTATTGCTCGGCTCAATCGGAGTCCCTGGATGGTTAGGCAGGACGCATAAAAACCAATCCCACTATAAGCGCCTATGGGAATGTCTCATACCACGCCAACTTGATCATTGTGCCCGTTAGGGTTTCCGTGTTTACTTTGATTGGCGCGAAACTGAGATTTTTCTTCATCGTGTTTTGAAAACCATTCATTTTTATTTACAATTAACAACTAATAACAAACTATTTTCAACTTTAATTCTTGCTCATATTAAGCACATTTGTAAGTATTTATGTAGTTGATTATTTTTCTAACTTTTGCATATTAGATTACTTACTTTAGCAAGGAATTATACACTATATACTTACAACAGACTGTACTAATAACAGATAGCATCTCTCGGTCGTCGAAATAAAAAAAAAAACTTTACAAAGCATTTCTCGCCAAAAAAAAGCGATTCATCGCCAAATATTGGCATCGAAAACACTCCCCATAGGCGTCTATAGTGGGATTGGTTTTTATGCAGGCAGGACAAGGGTAGCTCCATTTATGGTTACTCTCGCCACACCACTGGATGTTAATAAGGCTACTGATAGAAGGGGTTACTTGATTTCCCCTACAATACAAGTATTTCCTGCGTGCTGTGCACAATGACTGGGAGGAAGCGAGCGTATGGATAGGATAGACAACGTGCCAGTCTTAGAGGACAATAGCGGTAAAATATAGGTGCTTATTTTTAACTTTTCCAAAGTGAAGTGGGCGAAAATATAATACTATCTCCTCAGCGCCACTTATTCTCGCGAAGCCACTGTTAGAAAAGGGGTTTGTGTTTAGGGCCGAGAGCACATGCCCACTCCTTTGCATCACAGCTCTGACTAAATTGTCAAAATCAGTGGTGAATCCCGGGTGGTCGCTATGGGGTTGCAGCCTTCCCCAGAGCTAAATCAGTATTCTTGATTTTTTATAAAATTACCACACCTGTTTCTTTTTAATCTCCTTTAAAAAACACATTCGCTTAAGCACTTCATATATGAATTTATAATAATAGATTAAGAAAACGCCTTCGTTCATTCCAGTAAAAGTTGGAAATGTAACAACGATACAAAATTCTTATGATTTTAGGCCCCCCTCCGACCAAAATCCTGGATTCGCCACTGGTCGAAAGTCTACAATTCGCGCCTTCTCAACATAGGGAAGCGCTGTTCTTACTGCGCATGCGCCATTGCCACAATTTTTTAAAGGGCATCAACTCACCTATTTCGAAGAGAAAAATTACAGATCCATCTGATAGCCTATGAGGCAGAGGTGTCATGACTTGACAGGATGGATGCGATGTAAAATCAAACTTTACTCCTTGGTAGAAGAAAGTGTAGTCTCTCCTCAGTTTCAGATAGTTTCGAATTTTTGAGAATGCCTTGGTAGCATCATTTTTACACTGCATAAGATACAATTGCAAGAAATCTTCCTCGAAGTCGATATTTTCGGAAAGTTTATCATCTGTTCCAGAGAATAAAAGGCACGATTATATTCTAAATGCAGTTCAAACAAAACATATTGGCATTATTATAAATCTAAAATATCAAGTTTGTAATATTACTAATTACAAGGTGAGATTTAGTTAACCTATAACTTTGAATTGAAATAAACTTTGAGTCGTCTATGAAAATATTATATTTTTTGTTGAAAAGAACATGGAAAGATAATTTCATTGATAATGTTTTCTAAATAAGAACAATCAAAGGAAACAAATTAATGCTGCCTAAAAAATCCCGCCTTTGAATTAATTTTACAAAATGAGAACACTACCAAAAACTCCAGATGTTGCTATCGAATTTTCTGCCTTTTCTCTTGTAGGTTTATGTCAGTTATTTAGTGTTAAATACAACTTCCGTGGGGATAATGTTTCATTTTTGCTCTACAAATATCAAATTTGGTTATCAACCTTCACGGTTCCGAGTTCAGGGGCATAATGAGGCGAAAAGAAAAAATAAGTTGAGTAGGATGGTTTAGAAAATATTTTGAAAAACAGTGGAAGCAACATTTAAGAATTTCCTTTTATGCTCTGTACTATTGCGCACATTCATTAGAACATCTAGATAAGCTCTGAGAAGTTGCTTCAGTTCAAAGTTGTTCTTTAATTAAAACACACCTATTTTATATTTCTGTTACTTAATCTTATAGGCCATACTCATATTACGTACATTATGTCCACTAAAATTCTTCTATCCCACATTAACTTGAGAATGGCGACAACTATTGCCACAAACTTGGTGTCTAGGTATAGTAAAGTGATCATGCGCTACACGGTGAAATAGGTTACAGTGCAACCTGGCAGAAAACAACGGATCTCGAAAACGGTACAAAATACGGGAAAAAGTCAATTACAAAATTGTTTAGCGTCTTCGATTTAGTACGAAAAGGCACCTTGAGAAAAATAATACTAAGAACAAAACGTGTAAAACGCGAATTTGTTTGGTGGCGATTTCCAACACTGTTACGCTAGAAAAGCGTTAGAAAGAAAACAGAACAATTAGTTAGCAGCAGATACTTTTTTTCGGTGTTCGAAATACTCTCCATCAGTTACAATACAAAGCAGGGCCCTTTTTGAATTTCATGCTTAGCATATCAGTTGGCACGCTGGCACAAGCAATAGTAATGCGTCATCGAAGGTACTGCAACGTTGTCGGAAAGGTCGCAGACACGTACCCTTAGGAAAGAGTACATTGCGGTCATTTCTGACAGAAAAGATAACATTATCTCCTTTTGCCATGTTTTATGGCATCACAATTTCGGAAGTTACGAACAAACAACTATGCGTTTTAAGTGTTCTATTCTTCGTATCGATGTCTCCAAGGTATCTTTCTGTACTAAATCGATGATGCTCTACTATTTCGTAATTGATTTTTTACCCGTATCTTGTACCATTTTGGAGATAGGAACGCTAACTCCGTTGTTTGCCGCCAGGTTGCGCTATAACCTATCTCACAGTGTAGCGCATGGTCATTTTACTATGCGTAGACACCAAGTTTGTGGCAATAGTTGTCGCCGTTCTCAAGTGAATTTGGGGTAGAAGGACTTTGGTGGACACCCTGTATATGGCATAGATAAAAGTATAGTAAGTATTCTATTATAAGCCTTATGCATATGTGTCTTTTATTTCTAATCCATTAACTAAAAATTAATTAAGAACCGACAGAAAATTAATTGTATTAATATTTTTCATTAAATGAGTTTATTTTATATTATAAATTTATTTTTATAAACAGAATTTATGAATTTAAAAGCTGCTTAGCTGAGTAAAATGATACGAAATGAATTTTTGATCAAGTGTCAACATGTATTGTCACTGACAACAGAATTGGGCTCATAATACCTATACTTTAATTATGATCTCTCACCCTGAATATGTGCTTCTACATAAAGTCTACTATATAAACAAATTTAATGGGGATAAAAGGATAAAATTTATTTCCAAAACTTTAAAGTTACTTCTCTGGAAGAAAAATCAAATTGAACAAAATGTAGACAGTACCTGCAAATAACGTTTGTGCCATTGTTAGTGCCTATAAATAACTATTTTATCTTTTTGTACAGTACCTTCATGCCAGCTCATTCCCTAGAAAACTTACCTTGCAACAACTTCTTCAATTCTTGCATGTAACTGTCCTTATTTTCATGAAAGCAATTTGAATTTTCTTTATACTTCTCATATATGTAGTCGGGGATATAATTTATTTCAAGAGGTAAAGTAGATTTGTCTTCATTGCTGTCTGACATATTGTACGGATGGTTTCCTTTAAATTGCTTCTGAAATTGGACAATTTACAAAGTTAATCAACTTTACAAAATACAGAAAACATTGTTAAATTGCATTTCGTTCAAAAGCAAACACTTCAATGTAATCTATAATATCTCGTCATTGTAAATATTTAATAATGTAAAAAGTAATTCCACATTTATTTAACACACAATATATATATATATATATATCAAAACCAACATATAAACACAAAATAAAAACTCAAAAACAGTAAAAAAGGACAAAATGGCTAAATAGACAAAAACCAGAAAAAACCAAAAAAATTGAAAAATATCATAGCGAGCCGCTCGTCAGGAAGAGAAGCTCGCTCATGATATTAATTTGTGCTTTTTTCTGCTGACGACAAACGAAATCCGTTAAAAATTGCCATCATCCTCTAAAAACACAAAACAAACGAAATGAAGATTTCTTGAATAAAAAATATAAATACATTTAAGAAGATTTAAAAAGAATCAAATAAAATCCGAATACAAAATACCAGAATAAAAAAACAGCCGTAACATAAAAAATAATAAAATAAAGCGAAATATACTTACCATGGTCATATATATATATTAATAAAAGAAAAGATAGAAAAAACATTAAAAACACGTTGTAAAAACCAAAATAATAATAAAAGGAACAAAAACGCCAACGTCCGGGACGCGTCATCAACAAGGATATCCCGAACGGGCGCAAGCATAAGTTCGGTGTTTTCTGAACACAAAACTCTTAGCAATAAAAAGAGTTTGTTTCCGAACACCGAAACAAAACCAAAGTTTGACAAAGCAAAAAGCCCAAGTCCAATTGAGAAAAACTTAACTGTTTTCTAACTGTTATTGCATTTATTTCTGTTTGTTTGTGTTTGTATATATATATATATATATATATATATATATATTGCACAATATTTTCTTGTCAGAAAGGAGCCATAAATATAAAATGAAAAAAAAATATTGTTTAGAAAATCTCAATAAAAAATAGAAATAAAATGTGTTTTCTTATTACACTGCTTTCGGATCATTTTCGAACAAAAGCTCATAAATAATTCTAGACTCTATCTAAAGTTCCTGATTAATACAATAATACAGTAAATAACTTCCAATATATAACTTTTTTCTACAAAAAATGTAAGAAGTAAGCAAATAAGAAAATTTATATTTTTGAAATGATATATAATTTTAAAAAATGGAACGAACACCAAAAGATGATTAATTTCATTCGAACAAGAACATTAACATTAAAGGCAAAATAAATAATTTCAATAATCATTAAGTTTTAAAGAGGTTACGGAGGAATAATTAAAAAAAGTATTTTTAAATCAATGTGATTTAAAATTTGAATCATTTTTATTTATTTAATACCACATAAAAATAAAAAACTCTTAAGCCAAAACAGCATAAAAGTCTCCGTCAATTAAGCAATATAACACTGAAATTCCTTACAATCTAATAATTTAAATTTTTGGTGAAAGAATAATGAACTAAATAAAATAATATGTTATTGAAGCATCAAATTATAGTGATAAGTATAAACTTTTTGAGAATTAACATTTTAAATTTTTGAAGACATCCAGAAACTAATGGTTTAACATTACCTAAAAATTATTTTTTGAATGGAAATTTTCTTCATTTTTTTATTTTCAAACTATGCAAAATTTTCAATACACATTTCTACAAACGGAAGGTAAACAATTTCTTTAGATTCATTATTAATTTCGCTTAAATAAAGTAAAACAGTTATGAACTCATTTAAATATTTTCATAAATAATCATCTAAGTATCTATCGGTGAAATAATTAAAAAATCTTATGATTATTGAATTTCAGACCTGAGTTCTTATATGTCAGAACTATATTTATAGATATTTAGACCTATATGTCAGACCTCAGCATAATGAATAAAGTGCTTCTTGAATTATCATGGAAGCTTCGCGAAGAAAGCAGATATTCAAATCTGCCGAAGTCTCTTAACTAGTTTAATTTAAGATTTGATAAAAGGGTTTTCCTTCGACAGAGTACTTTCGTTACAGCTTGTCTGATAGAGATAAACTTTTTTTTTCTAAAATTGCATCATGGATCTAAACAAATACTTTCAATACCCTCAAGGTCACTATCCAGATTCAGTCTTTTGAAGTTAAACTCGTTTTTAAACTCTTTTTACTTGACTTGGCTCATTTTTGTAAAGATTGGCTTTATAATCGTTTTTTCACTCACAATCCTGACAAACTCGAGTTCTGAAATTCTATACAATATTTTTCTCGAGATGAAAATGCAGTATTTTACTAATTTTAGAACTCATAATTATAAATTAATACATTAATTTAACCAAATATTTATTTGTCACAGGAAGCGCCATCTTGTAGTAAATTTCAGAAGTATTAATTTTTAGAACCCATGATATTTGTAATCATAAATTACGAAATATGTTAAAGACTAAATGGTAGAAATAGTAAAAATAAAAAAAAAAGTTTTAACGATTTTTTTAAGTGTAGTAGAAAAAAGGAAAATATTTTTTTATTGAAAATCAAACAATTTTTTAAAGAAATTAAGAAACAATGAATATAATAAAAAAAGAAATTCCTGGGCATTCATATAAATTTTAAAAATATTATGCATATGATTAAAATTCCTGTTTGCCAACAATATTTCTATCAGAATATCGCTCTTTTACGGTTTTGTTTTGGCAACCATATTTTTAATAAAGAAGTAAATTAAGGTTTGAAATTCTGTATATTATAAGATAAGAATTAAAATATTTGTTCTTAGACTAAGAATATTACTAACGCGAACTAGAATATATAGAAATTCTAATATAACTGATAAACTGCTATAAATGCTACATATCAGTTCCCAAGGCTGATAAGCAATTGATTGTTGGAATTCCAATGCTGGGTTGCCTTTTTCATCGTAATAATAATCTAACTAGTATTAATACATTAGCTTATAATCTATCCTTTTGTATTTCATTGTATGATTATTAATAAGGTAAAAATATTTTATTTTTAATTTTAATTATTAGTTTAATAAGTTTATTTATATATATATATATATCAAAACCAACATATAAACACAAAATAAAAACTCAAAAACAGTAAAAAAGGACAAAATGGCTAAATAGACAAAAACCAGAAAAAACCAAAAATATTGAAAAATATCATAGCGAGCCGCTCGTCAGGGAGGGAAGCTCGCTCATGATATTAATTTGTGCTTTTTTCTGCTGACGACAAACGAAATCCGTTAAAAATTGCAGTCATCCTCTCTAAAAACACGCGAAAAAAACAAGTCTCACAAAACAAACGAAAATGGAAGATTTCTTGAATAAAAAATATAAATACATTTAAGAAGATTTAAAAAGAATCAAATACAAAAATCCGAATACAAATACAAAAAATCCGAATACAAAAATATCTAGAATAAAAAACAGCCGTAACATAAAAAATAATAAAATAGAGCGAAATATGCTTACCATGGCCAGGGAAACGCTACCGCGACCACGAGGAAAAAGAACGCCAAACCAGTAATCGCCATTGCCAAACAGAGGAAAGAGAAAGAAAAGGAGAAAGAGGCTTTGTCAGTAGCTCTGAAATCACTGCTTGAGATATCGTCGCACAAAGTTATCCCGCCAGGAGGCACTGGTCCACTTTCACTCTATTAGCTGACGTCACGTCAGATGATCTTGCGCTGGTTAGAGACAGACGCTGTGTGTGCAATGGAGAACGATGGAACGCAACGCCGGAACTGTCGACGATGACTTGATGTACAGGGCAGTGGCCACCCTCTAATACTTTCACCTTTATCTTTTCCTATTTAAATGTTTGTGCCGTCATTATTAAATTTCTTTAATAGCAGAACTGCGTCCTCACCTGTCTATGAAACTACACTATACATGGGACTTAGGCACCCATACTACATGGCGGCTCGTCCGTTTGAACTCTACTCCCTTTAAAAACCACTAGAACCAGCCATATTCATAACTTTTGATGGCTACTAGTGATTAGTTTGATGTTGTGCCAGGCCTTTTGTGCCCAACCCAACTGGATTACCAATATTGATGGGGAACATACCGGTTTTCAAAACCGAAAGTCACTACTTCGTCCTGCCAAACTGTAAGTACATTTTCATCATTCTCCTATAATTGAAAGAAAACACTGATGCTTGTTGAAGAAGATGTGGATGCTTGTGGCAATTTTGAAATTGATGAAGATTTAACTATGGGAAAGTCGAAGAATTATTTTCAGATTTATTTGATTTAAGAATTTCTAGTTGATTACGAATTCTTAATTTTTGATGCATTATTTTGATGAAGCGAAAGTTACATGATGAAAACTTTGCTTATTTGATGTTGAACTTAGTTCCTCTATTTTCCTACAAGAATATTTATTTTGAAGAATGATATTAAAATTTTGATGTTTTTGAAATTAGAACTTTGAAGTTTTTGAACTAACTTTCGTGTTGTATTTTGCATCTTCTATTTTCCTGAGCAAGGATTTATTTTGAAGAATGATTTGATGAATATTTTGAAATAATACCTAATTTGATGCTCATTAAGTTTACATCTTCTGTTTCCTTCAAAAAAAATATTTTGATGCATAATTTGATATATATATTTGAAGAATTTATTCTTTGATGCTATTGATATTTGAACTAATAATTTTGTTGATTATATTATTATATATTTTGAGAATTAATATTTTATTATTGAATTGATATTTGAAGAAATGTTGATGTGGAATTCTATTCTCTACCTTTGAATTTATATTTTACAGCTTGATTTTTGAATGATAGGTTGTTAATATTCCCTATTTGAATATTTGTGACTGTTTCTTGAAATATAGCGAAATGGCTACTCTAAATGATTTTCCGAAAATCGCTAAATCTCTAGCTAAACTAGTAGTAAGAATCAAATCCAAATTTTGCATCGCTTAATCTTTGGTGAGGAAGGCGATAGGCTAAATCGTTCTAGATTACGAAAATTTTCAGGATTTCCATCAGACATTCAGTTCGAAGAAGCAAAACAGAAAGTTGTTGCAGAATTTTCGCTTAAAGATTTAATCGCAATATGTAATCTCCTAAATCTGGAATTTTATACTGATTTAGACAAATGTTGTGAAACTGTTCTAACGCATCTTAGCGATCTTTCGCTATTAACAACGGAAGCATCTGATTTTAGTGAAACAGATGACCTTGATGAATCGAAACCGAAATTAACAGACTCACAGCAAAGCGTAAGCAATAAATTAATACTCGCATCGCAGAAAGAACACCAGAAATCGCAAATTGTTTTTGATGAGTCAGCTCAAAATTTATTGCCTTTGTTGTAAAGTGAAGCGAGAAGTAACCGCCACCAGGCGGCGATGTTGTTGCGTCAGCCTGCAAGCTGACGGATGTAATAGAACTACTTGTGATCTCGGCGTTGCCGTATGTTTTTATGTGTATCTCTGTGTTTGTGTCGTCCATTGTCAATAAACGTATGTGTCTGAAAGGCTTTTAGTCTTATTTGGCCAAAGTACCCAGCATCTGGTAGATGCAAGCCCCATAAGATTTATGAATTCTATGAGTCTATGTTAAATGGTTTTCGAACATAGTGGTACCCTCGGCGGGACTGCGAGTACTTTGGATTAGAACTTTTATGAATTCTGTTCTCGACATGACAATGGATTTGACACTGCTGAAAACACAGAGGAAATCTTTCCGTACCTCTTTTACGGTATGTGATGAGAAAATTGATGACGAGCTTTTAAAAGAAGCTCCTGAACTGACGCAACTTTCGATTTTGAAATCGCAGATTAGCGATAAATTTGCGCGTTTGGTAACATGCCAGGCAGAAATTACGAACCTGATTTTGAAAACTGAAGATGACGAACAGGCATATGAAGAAGACTTTTTGTCTGCTGAGAAGTACCGAGATAATTATATTGAACTTTGTTCGCAAATCGAACAATTGTATTTGAAAGACTCGAGTACTAAGGATTTCTCTGAAAGGAGAAAATTTAAGCTCCCGACGATTGAGCTAAAGAAATTCGACGGAGTTGCTAAAAATTATTTGAGTTTTTGGAGCCAATTTCGAAAAATACATGAAGATTCAAGTATACCGAAGGAAGATAAATTCCAGTATCTTCTACAAGCTGTTGTGCCAAAATCAAAGGCTGCTCGTGTGGTTGAAAGTTTCCCGGCAACAGCGGATAATTACCAGAAAGCGATTTCGCAGCTTCAGGAACGCTTTGGAAGAAATGATCTATTGGTGCAGATATATGTAAGAGATCTGTTGTCCATGGTCATGAAAAACGCGGCCACCGGACGCTCAAAAACAGATCTTCCAGCATTATATGACGAGTTGGAAGCAAAAATACGAGCCCTGGAGAGCTTAGGAAGAACGCAAGAAAAATATGGAGATTTTCTAAGTCCATTAGTGGAGTCCTGCTTACCTGAAGAAGTGTCAGTGGCCTGGGAACGGAGCCGAAATCATAGCTTTACAGAGATTAAAGAATCCCGAACTTTAGAACAATTGATGAACTTTCTTCGTCAGGAAGTTAAAGGGGAAGAAATGGTCAATTTAGCACGGACTGGTTTCGCCTCCAACCAGAGTTCTCGACGAAAGGAACTCCATAATGATCACGTAAAACAATCCGAGTCAACAACAGCTTCAGCTTTAGTAAGTCTTCAAACATCAGGTAAGAGAATTCAAAATTGTATTTTTTGTGATAAATCACATCCTAGTGAAAAATGTTTTTCCGCAAGGAAAATGACTTTAGGTGCTAAACAAAAATTATTGTTAAAGAAAGGTGCATGTTTTTCTTGTTTAAAGAAAGCTGGTCATTTAAGTAAATTTTGTAATGTTAAAAATCAATTGAATTGTTCTCATTGTAATAATCGTCATTTTGATATAATGAGTGATAAAAATAATGAATCTAAATGTGTTCCAAAACCAGAAAATTCCCTCTCTAATTGCAGCAAAAGCGGAACTATCTTTTTGCAAACTCTTTGCGTTCTTATTCGTTATCAAGGTCAACAAGAATTAATTCGCATTGTGATGACCTCTGTCTCACAAAGTAGCTACATCAGCGAAAAAATCATAACTCAGCTTAAAGCATCTCCTCTTAGAACCGAAACAGTGATTCATGCGCTGTTCGGGGGGAAAGAAACTAAACCAACATATCATGAAGTATTTCCGGTCGAGGTCAGTAATTTAAATAGAACTTTTTTTTGTAGTTTTGAAGTTCTTTCAGAAAAAACGATTTGAGGTTTTATACCTAGGATTGAGAATAAAAAGATTTTGAATGAATTAAAAAGAAAGAAAATAGATTTTACTGATTCTTTTCGAAATGAAACGGAAATTAATCTTTTGATCGGAGCAGATGTCTTAGGAAAATTATTGACAGGAAATACAGTTGAATTAGAGTCCGGCTTAACAGCTGTAGAAACGAAACTAGGTTGGACTGGATTTGGAAAGGGCTCATATGAAAAGGATAATATTTTAACGACATTATCAATGCATTCCATGAACGTACCGATAAATAAACTTTGGCAACTTGAGGTTTTAGGGATATCGAGCCCAACCGAAACTGAAAAGGAAAAGGGCGATCTTGATTTAAATGATTTTAATGACAAAATGAAAATTCTTCCTAATGGAAGATATGAAGTAGAACTTCCTTGGAAATATGATTCTAAGAATTTACCCAGTAATAAAGAGTTAGTCTGGAAAAGACATGAAAGAATGATTAACAGATTTGGAAAAGGGGAATTTTTTTCGGATTATCAGAAAGTATTCCAGGATTGGGAAAAGTTGAACATTATTGAACGCGTGCCAAATTTCGAATTGAATAGAGAATGCCATTATTTGTCACACCGGCCAGTGATTAAATTAGATAGCCAAACTACTAAAATTTGTCCGGTTTTTGACGTTTCTGCCTCTCAGAGGGGGAATCCTTCTTTGAACGAATGTTTATATAAGGGAATTAATCTTATAGAATTAATACCTGATATTCTTGATCGATTTAGAATGTATCCAATCTGTATTAGTGCTGATATAGAAAAGGCATTCTTAATGTTGTCTGCTGCACCTAAGGATAGAGACTTTCTGAGATTTTTTTATCCTTCTAATGATGTAGAATTGATTTACAGACATTGTAGAATTGTGTTTGGCGTTTCTTCGATTCCCTTTTTATTGAATGTTACAATTATGCATCTTCTTGAAAATTGTACAGAATTTTATGATGTTGTACAGAAACTTAAACATTCTTTCTACGTTGATAACTGTTTAACTGGAGTGCATAATGTTTCAGAGGCTGAGGATTTTATTGAAAAAGCAAAACTTATCATGGCTAAAGGTTGTTTTAATTTGAGGGGTTGGGAGAGCAATGTAGAGTGTAAACATGCTAGTAAGCATTCTGGAAACACTTCGGTTTTAGGAATAATTTGGATGAGGATACATTGAAGTGTAAAATTGATTTTGAAATTGTATCATGCGAAACTAAAATAACTAAGAGATTTCTTTTGACTACGGTACAAAAATTCTATGATCCTCTTGGTATGTTGACTTCTTCTACATTGCTCCCTAAACTCATATTACAAGATTTATGGAAATCTCATTTTTCTTGGGAGGAGGAATTGCCTTTTACTTTTGTTGATAAGTTTTCTAAATGGTTAAATGAAATGTATTTATTGAAAGATGTAACTTTGCCACGTTTTATGAACTTGAATGAAACATCTGAATTGCATGTGTTTGTAGATGCATGCAAGGGGGCATATGCTGCTTGTGTCTTCGTTAGATCTGAGGTAGAAGGTGAAAGTGAGACTCATTCGCGCAAAGAACAGAGTGGCTCCTTTAAAATCTTTGAGCATTCCAAGGTTGTAATTGATGGCTTGTTGCATCGGAGCAAGACTTGTTAATTCTGTTATCAAGGCGATCGATGCATCAAGATTAAAGTCACACTCTGGTCGTATTCCACTGTTGCTTTGTGGTGGATTAAAGAATATGGAGAATGGTCTGTTTTTGTTGCCAATCGCGTTAAAGAGATCAGAGAGCTAACTGGGTGCTATTCATGGCGACATGTACCAGGAAATATGAATATTGCCGATCTTTTATCTCGTGGATGTACTCCCCAACAAATGTTAAATTCCAAATGGTGGGAGGGTCCATCTTGGTTAAAAGAAAACCCTGAGTCTTGGCCTGTTAGTGACATTATTTGTCAACCTAAAGAGGTAGATATTGAAAAGAGAAAGAGCCAATTAGTAAACATGAATCTAACAGAAGACACACACCCTTGGTATGCAGAAAGAGTATCTGATTATGATAAAATGATTCGAGTATTTACTTGGATATTGAGATTTGTAAATAATTGTAAATTGGTTAATGGAAAATGTAAAGACTCTGAACTTTCACAATCTGAAATTGAATATTCTGAGAAGAAACTAATTCGTTTAGTTCAGAGCTATTATTTTTCTGATGCAAAATCTTCCAATTTTATTGAAACTTTCCTACACAATGAAGGTATTCTAAGAGTGAAAACGAAAATAATTAATCGAAATGATGATAGATCCTTTCTGTATCCAATACTGTTACCAGAAAAATGTGAATTTACTAAGCTCTTAATTAGAACTGTACATAGGAAAAACTGTCATGCCGGAATTCATATGATGCAATGCCTGTTAAGAGAAAGGTATTGGATAATCAGGGCTAGGAAAGCTATTAAAAATGTATAATTGTGTTATTTGTAAACGCTTTAAGGTTAAATCTATGTCAAGCGAACCAACACCTTTGCCACCAGACCGAGTAACAGATTGTGCGCCATTTGAAATTGTTGGAATAGATTTGGCAGGGCCACTCTTTTTGAAAATGAAGGAAAAGTGTGAATAGTTCTTTTTACTTGTGCGGTATACCGTGCCATTCACCTTGAACTTGTAAATTCCCTATCTTCTGACGCTTTTCTATTGGCCCTTAGACGGTTTATCGCTAGACGTGGACGGCCACGAACGATTTATTGCGATAATGGAACTAACTTTCGGGGCGCCTCTAATGATCTATCAAAATTGAATTGGAGTAAAATTCTAAAAGAAACCAGAACTCCTAAAATATTTTGGAAATTTATTCCTCCTACCGCGGCTTGGTGGGGAGGCTGGTGGGAAAGGTTGGTTCGCACTCTAAAGGATTTGTTAAAACGTACTTTAGGTAAATCAGTTTTAACTTCTAATGAACTGTATACTATAATTTGTGATTGTGAATCCATCATTAATTGTAGACCGTTAACATATGTCTCAGAAAATCCAGAGTAATTGATTCCTCTTACCCCTAGCATGTTCCTTATAGAAAACAGAAGTTCGAACACTGGGGATATTGAACAGTTAAATTCGAGCAGTCTCAACAAAAGAATAAAATATCGAAGTAAACTTTTGAAGGATCTACGCCAACGCTTTCGAAAGGAATACCTTGGCCAACTTGTGCAGAAACATAATGAAAAGCATTCGCGTAATCCTCAGATTGGAGAAATAGTTTTAGTAGGTGATGATAATAAAAAACGTTTGTTTTGGGTTTTGGCGAAAATTATTGAGTTGATTCCAGGGCGCGATGGGAAAATTCGCACTGTTAAACTTAAAACTCAGCATGGGACAGTTTTACGCCCTATACAGCGTATATATCCTTTAGAAATTTATTCAAATCAATCTGTTGATAAGGAACCAGGTGCGGAGGAATCTAATTCCCATGATGTGTTTGATAATAAAAATAAATTGTTGCCTGGGGCTGATGATGTAATAATGAGAAAATACACATCATCTGGAAGATATGTGAAAGCACCTAAGAGACTTGATCTTTTGAATAATGTTTGTTATGTGCTTGAGACTCTTTCTGAGTCTCAATGGGGGGGGGAGGATGTTGTAAAGTGAAGCGAGAAGTAACCGCCACCAGGCGGCGATGTTGTTGCGTCAGCCTGCAAGCTGACGGATGTAATAGAACTACTTGTGATCTCGGCTTTGCCGTATGTTTTTATGTGTATCTCTGTGTTTGTGTCGTCCATTGTCAATAAACGTATGTGTCTGCAAGGCTTTTAGTCTTATTTGGCCAAAGTATCCAGCATATGGTAGATGCAAGCCCCATAAGATTTATGAATTCTATGAGTCTATGTTAAATGGTTTTCGAACAGCCTTCATTTGATATGCCACACACTTTCGGTAATTCTTTCCAGGCGTTTAGTCTAAAAGATATTGTTGATTTAGCAAAACCCTTTTCGTCTCGAGATAATTACAGCATTGAAACTTTTATTTCTGATGTTGAAGGTATATTTAACTTGTATGGAATAAAGAATCCCATTCACCAAGTTATTTTTGTTAAAAAATGCTTGACAGGTCCCTCGTTAACTCTAATGAGATCTATTCGTGGAATTACAAATTGGGAACAAATGAAACAACATTTATTGGATGAATTTTCGGATAAAATAAACGGCTTGCACTTGCATAAAATAATGGAATCTCGACGTATGAAACCATTTGAAACATTACAAGAATATTTTTTGGCCATGCGACATCTTACTCACAAAGGTTCTCTTGATGATTCCTCTTTGATTGAGTATGTAATAAAAGGAATTCCTGATTCATCGAACAATAAAATTATTTTGTATGGTTGCAAATCCATTCCTGAATTCAAGGAAAAATTGAAAATTTATGAAAAACTGTTTAATACTTCAAGAACTTTTCGGTCAAACAATGACAAAAAATTTGATGATCCCACTCATGCTGCAAAATTTGATCGTAAAGGTACCCCAAAACCCACAACCAGTATGCTACTCCTGTGGTTTAAAAGGTCATAAGAGTACCCAATGTACGAATAAACCACATGGTAAACTATGTTACGGTTGCAAAACTTTTGGCCATATTCATGCTAATTGCCCTCAAAATTACCGCAATTCTGCATCCAAATCCGACTCTAAACTTGCTACACCTGCTGGAACTGTAAATCAAATTTCTGCTCTAAACTTTCCTCAAAATGTCATGCATGTGGATTTTTACACTTTCTGGAATTCAATTAACTGCACTTTGTGACACTGGTTCACAAGCCACCATCATTAATGAGGAAACCTATTTGCGAATTGGTTCACCACCATTGTATCCGTCCCAAATAACATTTTCTGGAATTCGCCAAAACACGGTCCAAAGTATTGGTTTCTTTGAAGATTCCATTACTGTTCAAAATCTTACTTTACCTGCAAAAATTCATGTTCTCAGTGATGACACACTTCCCCGTGATGTACTTATTGGAATTGACTTTCTGCAACACACTCAGTTTACATTTGATAAAGACGGAATTCGTTTCTGCAGTAATAATGATGAGTATTTTGTGTTTCATGCTGCAAATGTTATTGATGATTGTCCTTTTGATTTATCGCATGTTAGTTATTCAAATATTAGAAATGAATTGTCATCATTGATTAATAGCCATAAACCTAATAAAACTAAGGATACTAAGCTGAAAATGAATATTGTATTACAAGATCAAATCCCTGTTTGCCAAAGAGCCAGGCGATTCTCTTTTCCTGAAAAACAAAGTAAATGAACAAATAACTGATTAGCTAAACCAGGGTATTATCAGACAATGTTGTTCTGATTACTGTTCTCCATTAGTGCTATGTAAGAAAAAAGATAGGAATTTGCGACTCTGCATCGATTACCGTAAATTAAATGTTAAAACAGTTAGATATCCTTTACCCCTGATAGAAGAAGTTCTAGATCAATTACACTCGGGGAAATTTTTCTCAACTATTGATTTCAAAAACGGATTCTTCCACTTGGAAATGGAAGAAGATAGTAAAAAGTTTACTTCATTTGTCACACATGATGGACAATATGAATTTAATAAAGTTCCATTTGGTCTTTGCAATAGCCCCAGTATTTTCCAAAGGTTTATTAACCATGTATTTCGTGATCTTAAAGAAGGCATTGTTATTATCTATATGGATGACATCATTATACCCAGTATTGATGAGCTTGATGGTCTAAAGAGGTTATCCAGGGTATTACAAACTGCATCCGAATACGGATTCGAACTTAATTTGAAGAAATGCAACTTTCTGAAGTCTAAAATTGAATTTCTTGGTTACATCATTGAAAACGGTAAAATAAGTCCTTCTTTGCATAAAACCGTTGCCGTTCAGAATTTTCCAGAACCCAAAAGCGTTAAACATGTACAAAGCTTCCTTGGCCTCACTGGTTATTTCCGAAAGTTTATTCAAAATTATGCGTTGGTAGCTAAGCCGCTGAGCGACTTGCTTCGTGACAACACAGAGTTTTATTTTGGACCCGAACAAAAATCAGCATTCCAAACTCTAAAACAAAAGCTTGCTGAAAATCCTATATTACATATTTTCAAGCAGGGTGTAGACCTTGAATTGCATACTGATGCCAGCAAATTTGGTTATGGCGCTATTCTCTTTCAACAGTCTGATGATAATAAATTTCACACAATTCATTACATGAGTAGAAAAACCTCTCCCCAAGAAGAGAAATATTCAAGTTACGAACTTGAAGTTTTGGCAATTATTGAAGCTTTAAAGAAATTCCGAAATTATTTGGTTGGCAGTAAATTTCGAATTATAACAGACTGTTCAGCATTTCAAAAAACTATGAGTAAGACACAGTTAACACCAAAAATTGCTAGATGGGCTTTATTTTTGGAAGATTTTAATTACGAAATCGTACATCGCCCAGGTAAACATGAAGCATGTAGATTGTTTAAGTCGATACCCTATTATGCTTGTAACACACGATGAAATAACATCTAGAATTGTCAAGAAAGAGATGAATATATAAGTTCAATCAAACAACTCTTGGAAAATAAGCAAATTAATGACTTTGTTCTTAAGAATAATGTCCTTTATAAAATTGTAAGTGATTTTGATCTTTTAGTAGTTCCAGAAGCTTTGCACAACGAAATTATTAGAAAAGTACATACAAATGGTCATTTTGCAATGGCAAAAACCGAACAAGTGTTAGAGCAAGAATTTTACATCCCTAACGCGCTTACTAAAATAGAAAATGTTATAGCCAATTGTGTAGAATGTATTTTGTATAATAAGAAGCACGGTAAAGGAGAAGGGTTTTTTAACCCGATACCCAAAGACAATGTTCCACTTAACACATACCATATTGATGTTGCTGGACCTCTACCTTCTACCAATAAAAGATACCAACACATCTTCACCGTGGTAGACGCTTTCACTAAGTTCACATGGTTTTACCCTGTTAAATCTCCATTGCACAAGAAGCTATTGATAAATTGAAATTACAGCAAACAATATTCGGAAATCCTTCTAGAATAATTACTGATAGAGGTTCTGCATTCACAGCTAACGAGTTTGAAACTTATTGCTCTGAAGAAGGTATTCAACACCTAAAGATCACTACAGGAATCCCTAGAGGAAATGGACAGATCGAACGAATGCATAGGATCCTAATACCTGTTTTATCCAAGCTGTCCCACGACGATCCAATGAAATTGTTCAAGCATGTTCCCACCGTACAGCGTATCATCAACAGCTCAACATCCAGAAGTACGAAATACACTCCATTTGAACTGATGATGGGTACTAAAATGAAGAACAAAGAAGACATCAAGTCAATGAAGTACTGCATGAAGAGTATTTAAACCATTTGATGCACGAACGTGATGAAATGAGAAACGATGCTAAGGACAATATCCTGAAGGTTCAAGAAGAAAATCGTCGAAACTACGATAAAAAGAGAAAAAAAGCACACCAGTACAGGGTTGAAGACTTCGTTGCAATTCAGCGAACACAGTTTGGAACTGGCCTCAAGCTGCGACCAAAATTCTTCGGATCTTACGAAGTGATTAAAGTCAAGTTGAAGGGCCGCTATGATGTCAAAAAAGTCGGACAACATGAAGGACCTAAAATTACATCTACCGCAGCAGACCACATGAAAATGTGGAGCAGAATTACTTAAATAGGACTCAGATCCACTGAATCTAAAACGAGAACTCTGCATTTTTTTTATTGTTTGTATACTTTTTCTGTCTCGTTTTTATTATTCATTTCAGATTCTTCTTGTACAAGTACTTCTACTCTATAATGTTCATATTTAATGGAGACAAGCCGTGCTGAGGTCAGCTCGTTCAGTCAGAATGGCCGCTGTAGTATCCCGCCAGGAGGCACTGGTCCACTGTGAGGGCGCTGCTGAGCAACGAAGCGTTGGCAGCAGTCGAGTGTTGACAGTAGAGAAGAACGGGGAAGTTCCTGACGCGGGGCAGATGGGCTTAGCGAGTGGCAGACTAGAGTTTTAGCCAATGGTTGTTTTACATGAAGTGTCAATAATGCTTTGATATCAAACTCACAGCTCGAAATGTAACTGAGCGGGTGAGCATTTTATATTTCGTTTCATCGTTGTAAATATCTCATCATTGTTGTGTGTACATTGTCCGTATCCCGTAGCGAAGTCAATAAATAATTGGGATAAAAGCCACTGGTCTTTATTTGTCTCCATCACTCACATAAAAGAAACCCCACGCAGAACGGAGAGTTTCACATTGGTGGCAGCGTAGTGGAATGTGAGTGGAGACAAAAGACTAGTATTTGTTGAAAATTTGGTGAAAACGACTGGTGGTCGGTTGGCACGACGACTTCTGTTTTCGGAAAAGTATCCGGGGGATACTTATCGGTGTAAATCCGTTTGGACCACACATCTGGTGTTTGAGAAAGTATCTGGTGGATACTCTTCAGCATTCTTCAGCGAAATCCTGTAGAAGTGACCAGGGGTCACAAAAAGAATCATCTCGACGGATGGATTCAAGTTGGAATCTACACAGTATCCGGGGGATACTGACAGCAGTTTTCTGTTAGTGACGGGGTCACTGGAATCAAGGAGCAATGTCTTGCTACAAGCGATCTCCAAAGCGGTAATATATGCGCGGGAAAGTTTTATTCCTTTTTGTGAGTCATATATACTTCCGGTTTAGGTAGCTCTTTTTAGAATATCTTCATAATTCATCTGTGTGTTCTGGTTGTAATATTTTTTTTGTTTGTTCGTTTTATACTGGTGGAAGTTTTTTTTTAAAAAAAAAGAAAGGAAAAATTATTACGGGAAGTTATTAATTTGTTCTTGTAGAATAAGAATAAATGGAAAGTTTAATTTTCTTTTTTTAGCTGATATTATTTAAACAGTGTCAATTTGTTTTTCTGTTATTCAATAGAAGTATTTCTTTCAGATCAATATTTTATATATTATTATTGTGCTGCATTTCAGAATTGCTTATTTTCAAATAAGAACGATTTATTCTGTTTGCAAAACAAGGTGGCATTTTTTTTTCTTTGTGCATAGAATTGAATTATTGTATAAATAATATTTTTTTTAAAAGATAGAATTGTGATCGAAGATATAGAAAATTGTTTTTTTTTTTACTTCATGTTTAGAATTAGTTTGCAAGAATTGTTTATGTGTATAATAATTTAAATACTGCTATTTGAAAGTCGAAGTTGTTTGATATACGTAGTTGGATTCCAGTTTTTGAAAACAATTTAATTGTGTTGATTAATTATTTAGTTGATACAATATTGTTGTATTAATTGTTTAATTTAATTTTCATAAATTTCAGATTTTGATATAATTTTATTGAATTAAAGGTTATTAATTTAATTTAATTCAGTCTTATGTTATCAAAATAAGTGGAGTTAAATAATTTTGTCAACAATATTTTAATATTTTATTGTGCAGTTCCCAATATTGTAAAGAGTATCGCCGCAGTAACAGAAATTTTCCGTGTGTTTGTAAGGGAAAAAATTGGGGAATTTATTCATTCTTACATAAATTTGTATTCGTGGGGGTGAAATTAAAATTCCATAATGACATTTTTGGCGAAGGGGAAATAGTGCGATCTGATCGCGTTGGCAACCGAAATGGGAGAGGAACCTAGTCCTGATATGAATATAATGGGGCTAAAAGCATTAATAACTGGCAGTCAATCTTATGAAGAAGAATTCGTGAAGGGGATGTTAGATACCATAATTTCGTCAAGAAAGGAGGAGGCTGAAAAAGAAGAGAAGAAATTTCAATTGGAGAAGATGAGGATTGAAGCAGGAATGGCTACACCTAACGGGAATTTAGTTGATGAACGACAAGTTCATTACAACTCCCGAATTGAAATGTCTAAAGCGATGCCAAAGTTTGATGCAAAGGAAGGTGACATTGTCTTGTATATGTCCTTGTTCGAACGTCAAGCCAAAAGACTGAAAATTGATCCCTCAGACTGGGTATCATGTCTGATTCCCCTCATGCCTACGGAGATAGTAGAATTGATCGCAAGAGTCCCAGAAGAAGAATTTTTCAATTTTGAGTATATAAAGGGGATCTTAATGAAGAAGTTCAAGTTGAATGCTGAGGGCTTTCGCCAGAAATTCGTTCAGCACCAAAGAACTCCAGAGAAGAGTTGGAAAGATTTCGTCTATGAAGTCACAAATTACTTTCAAGGTTGGATTAATGACTTGAACATAACAGATTTTGATGGATTGAAAAATTTATTTATTACGGACCAA
>BGPR01018989.1:0-29989 GCA_013235015.1 Araneus ventricosus | reverse complement strand
TTATGTATGTGTTTGTATATGTCGTGGAATAGAGTTGAATCATTTTTAAAAAAAATGTTTAAGAGAATTCTCTGATACATCAATGCCTGTTGAATTTGACTTCCTGATGCTTTCACTACATAAAAAACGGTCCTTTTCAGGGCCAAAAAATTTTAATCTTTCTTGACTAAGGTGAAAGCATTAAAAGGAAATCAGCTTATGACTTTTATTTATTCATAATACAGTCTTTTTTTTATGTTCATAGTGATAAGATGTAAAACCACAATCTCTTTATTAATACTATTAAATCTAATTTGTTTTTAGAGTTAGTTTTTAGAATAATTATATTTTTTAATTTTGAAACTCTTATTCATTTGGTTATTACTTTCATAATTTTCTTTGTAAGTTTTATTTGAAGAAAAATATCTTTTTGAGTCTAAAATATTTTATTCTGTGCTGATTTAAATTAAAGCACGTGGTACCAGAAGCAAAATAAAGCTGATTCGTATATATATACGATATATTTTTATTGAATGATTTAATTATGTTAATTTGATAAATCCTGTGCTCCATAATATGTACCTAATCCAGTACAATTCTATAATCAAAATTCTAGTATGATACTGGTTCTGGTTTCATACTGGAACCGGTATCGTACCAGATCCAGTATCATACTGGATCCAGCATCATGTCGGTTTATGAAACACCGGTTCCGGTATGATACTGGATCCGGTATGATACCGGTTTATGAAACACCGGTTCCGGTATGATACCGGATCCAGTATCATACCGGAACCGGTGTTTCATAAGCCGGTATATTTTTTTTATACCGGAATTTTTTTTTTCCAATAGGGAGAAACACTCCATCACCCAGCCAAGACATTTGTTGCCCAAATACATACACACACATATGCGAAATTTATATTTCAATATAATATTAGTTGAATCTCCTTTAAATTTAATATTTCCTCTTTCTCTCTCAGCTAAATTTGGTGTATACCTTGTACAGGTGCATCGTGAAGCTCTGCCGCAAATCTGTTGCCAAGAGTCATCAACCAGTTGACGATCGCCAAACCAATATTTATGTTATGTATCTGTGCTTGATTCGACTTCTATCAAGGCGACATGAATGAAGACAAATTTATATTTAACACGGGTCCTTTTATGACCCCTAGCCCTCTAAAAACTCAGATTCCTAGAAAACTATCCACCTGTTCATTCCTTTCTTATCAGTAGCTGAGTTAATCACCCCCTCAGCCTTTTCTGAGTATTTTAGAAAATATTTCCAGAATTTTTTGTTCCCTAATACACGTTTTGTCAGTTACTGGGGTTATAAATGATCCCGCGCGTCATTCCGTTTGTTCCAGATTCTAGTGATTCCACGTAGCTGATGCGGTCTGCACATTGTTTTTCATGACGAATTGAATCATTCAAATTTTTCTCACAATGTCGACTGCATACGAAAAAGAAACGGAACGTTTACTTTAACTTCTTGCTGAAGTTGAAACTGATGAAGATCCAGACTTTGACTATGAACCAGAGGATGTTTTGGAAGAGATTTTTCATATCATGAAAGTTTCTGCGAACATAATACGGAATCGGAAGAGGACGGAGATTCTGGAAATGAAGATGTGAATAACTTGGAATTGTTTTCATCAAAAGAGGACATTGAGTGTTAAAAAACAAAATTTAGGCAGAATATACGTTGTCATAAAATTGTGTAGCACTAACCTGGAACTAAAGGACCAGGGAAAGATGTGACAAGCCCTGTGAAGAGTTGGGAGTTATTCATCAACGATAACACTATACATTTAATTGTATAGTGAACAAAAATATTTATAGAGAAATGCGCACCAAACTTTTGACGTGAAAGATATGCGCGAAAAATTAACCTCTAAAATCCGTTCTTTATTAGTGGATAATAATGGAGTAGATTTGATTTCTGTTAAGCACTGTATTCTTAATGCCTAAAAGTCAAAAGCGTCATTTTTCGAAATAAAAATATAATGATTTTAACAGCGTAGAATTGAAATTTTAGTTTGGGGTCATTATATGTCCTCGCGTGTCTTAGCGTTCGCTAAGGAAGCGCACGTTTTCTCGGGTTAAGCAAGCATCAAATCATTTATTCGCAAATTTCTTAGATGTCATTTTTCTTTGAAAGTTGATTTATATTTCAAGAACCCGGAAATGTTTTTTGTGAGTGTACTTATCATTTCCATCTAGGCTTCGAGATTATCTGTTTGCTTTACGGCTTTTTTTTGGAGTAGTGCTACTAAACTCTAGATCAATCGCCTAAATTTTATATTTCTTCATTTTGTTTTATATTTTGCACACGCAATCAATACAAACAGGATACATTTAGATTTGGGTCCTTGCATTTGTGACTATAAAAATGGGCAAAGTGAAAGATTAATACCTTGGGGAATTATAAAAGTTTTAAGAAACATTTCGTTGACAATGACGGGAAATATTAAAAAAATTGGAGTTCAGCAAATCATATCCCTAAATGGGGATTCAAATACATTTGGACACTGTATGAGACACTTAAAATTATGTTCAGATAAAGATAGTTAGAGGGAAAATTTTGTGGTGATTTGATACTGGTCAATAGAAGGAAAAATTATGATAAAAACATTTCTATAAATAACGGGGGTTTCAAAATTACTAGACCACATAAACAAACTGTGTCTTAACGAAGCTTCTTATCTAAGACTTTAGAACACAGCACTGCCACCGAACTAGAAATTTTACACGTCATTACTTGCGAAATTTTGTAATACATTTAACACGGTTAAGACTGCTTTGAAGCCGTAACTATAGGCGAAAGTGGCGAAGAGGCATAACTATGTTCTTAAGTCTAATAAACGTTTATCTTTAAAATAATCTTGTTTCTTATAATCTAATAGAATCTTGTTTCTCTTTAAAATATCATATTTTAAAGAGAAAATATGAATTAATTCTTTATCACATTCTCTTTCTTAGAACGTTTGATGACCGAATTTCCAGAGAACCATTGTTTGTTCTTAAAATAGTCCTATAGAAAAAAAAATTCTTTTGGAGAAATATAAAAAATCATTTTGCTTTGTTTTTGCAATTTTGTGTGGGCAGACATTGTATATTGTTTGCTTCTTGCAATGACTCAATTTGTTCTAACGTGAATCAACTAGAATTGCTTGCAAGTTTTGCATTTTCTTTAACTGAATAAGAAATCAGAATTTTGTGAATATTACTGAAATGTTTTTTTTTCTACCTCGCAAAACGTCGACGTTCAATGGATCCAGAATAAAAATATATTATGAGATCACAATCGAAAACAAATTCATTTGCCGATTAGAACATAGTTTTTATACTTTTTTTCTTCAAAATTATGTATGTACACGTAAATTAAATCGCAATCTTTATAGTACGAAGAAGTTTAGTAAAGAGAGTTAAAGATTTATATTCAGTCAATTTTAAATTTACTCAAAATTTCTGGAAAATCTAATCTCTTCTTCCTTATAAAAATCAACAATCTTATTTAGTATGTTATTTCAAACCCTGTATTGATGAAAGGATTTCGAGATTAACATGTTGAAATAGATATATTTTTTACAGGCGATAAATTTCCAAATGACAAGCATTTCTTTGCCTAGTATTGCAAGTAAAATTTAGTGATAAACATCTTATAAAGAAAATCACAATTTGCCTTTGACACAGATGATAAGAAATAAAACCTAATATAGTCAGCAATGTTTTTAAAAATTTCCATGGAGACCATACTCCAAATATCTTATCTTATAACAAATTTTGTTTTCTTAAGTAATTACTTTATGCTAGATAAACTTCTTAAAGTTTTCTTATAGAAAACAATATATTTACAACGAATTTTCAAAGCATACTGTTTCAATGACATAAAGAAGCTGTCAGACTACTAACTGAAATTGGAATATGGATTTCTGTTATGTAAAAGCAGAGAAAATATCTTTTCGGCTAAGTTATGGACGGAGGCACAAAAGGTTTTTCCGATCAATCACTATGCAGCATTTCGGTTGACATTTATGGTGTCATTAATTTTAAAATAATAAGCTGCTTATTTTATTATATTTTTAGTTGCCTTTAACTTTTCCCAAATAGAGCTTTAACGCTTATTCAGTGTAGGCTAACTGAAATTAAACATCAAAAGGAACGATGTATAATAATAAAAGTAGACTGTTCTGAATTTTAGAGAAACATATCTGTTTTAGTACTGAATAATTAACAGAACTGTTCCAGATGTATAAAATTTCGAAAGAAAGTTCGTCAAAGTATGAGTATTAAAATCGGGAACAGATCTTCTGCAAATATTGCGTAGTGTCTATTGCACTCTTTCATGGGTGAGTTTCATTTCACATTTACACCATTCTAAATGGTTGGAATAGAAGTGCACGAAATCGAAGAAAAGCGGATCGCTCTCTTTTAGCAAGGATAAGCTTTTCTGAATTTTTAAGAAATGCAAATATTTTAGTAATAAATACTAATCAAAATTATTCCAGATGTATAGAAATTAGAAAGAAAGTCCATAAAAGAATGAAGATTTCAAAATCGTCATCAAATCTTCGTTTACTACTACGCAATCTCTATCGAACTCATTTATGGATGACTTTAGATTTATACTTATACCATTTTACTTAGTTGGAATAGAAGTGCACGAAACAGAAGACTACGCTTCAATCCGACGCAGCTACAGAGTGTGCAAAAAACCACTATTAGATACGTTGTCCGATGTTGTTTGACAAATTTCATCTTGTGCATATTTACTCTAAAAATACTAGCATAAGCAACTTAAAACTGCATTCATTTACTGTTCTCTAAAATTTCATTTACAAACAGACAACTTGGAATTTACGCATCTAAAGATTATCTTTTTTTACTATTTCATATTGGATGCATCTTTATTTCATTTTTGATTTTGAAACTAATTGTTTTATCTAAAAAAAACAATTCAATTTTTCATGACATTTTACTTAATACATAATAGCCATTTGTTAGAGTTTTCCGATGTTTTCTTTTTAATTACAGTTTAATACATTAAGAAAAATTCGAAGCGGAAATAACTTCGTCGCATAATTATATTTATTTACAAATCGTTAATATTAAATAAATAATAACAACTATTTCAAACATAATGCATATGTTGCATATTTTGATATAAATGAATCATTTTAAGTTATAAGCTCTAATATGGACGAACCAGCTAAGTCGCCGGAGGCGACAAGTGTAAAATAAAAATGTTCGAGAGCTGCTTAGTGTAAAATTTGTCTTGAGTTAGTCTTGATTAAATGTTTAAGCTAAAGCGATAGTTAGAAATATCGCAACACACGGCTTTGATCAAACCCTGTTTTATGTGTATAAAGCATATCATGGTTTTATGCCATTCTGCCCGAGATGAGCTCAACATTCATTCATCTGGGTGCCAGAGTTGTCGTAGGATGTCAGATTCTATCCATATAGTACAAATATGTAGCTCAGCTGTCTCAACTACAGAGCAAACAGCAGAATTTGGTATTTCTTTGCTGAAGATCCATTTAAGATAGATGTAACTTTTCATCCTCCAAGTTCGTGAATCCTACAAAATTAGGCGTAGATCGCATGGACGAGTTTTCGGTTTTGTTTACTTACATAAAAAATCTTGTCTTTATTTGCATGGCTTTTGGACTTCCGCTTTGAATAGTCCATTGACTTAACATAACACTGGAATTAAGTAGTCATCGCATTTTCATGTAAATAAACAAAACAGAAAAATCGTCCATCGATAACACTTTATTACAAAATGTACATAGACAATACAGTAGTTTCGAATAAATTAAAATTTATTTACATAATCTGTTTACAAGCTACATAATTATTAATACAAGAAAGGTCGGTAAGAATTGATAATTAAATGGAAATGACTATCGGGGTCTGCTACTACAATTTTAAATTATTGACCATCAAAAATAATATTACTAGGGACTTAACTGAATTACAGCCTCGTGTAAGTGGCTCGTTCGATCTGGCTCGAACGTCGTCTGGTTTCATCTAAATTCGAAACTGGTTCTGTTTTCAACGTCGACGGTCATTCTTTCGCTCCCTTCAACACACGAACTCACTATCTGGTCTTCTTTTCATGTCTTCATATTTTATTTAGGAAAAAACGCCAACCCTCCAGTTTTCCATAGCCACAGATGCTAGCTTACTATTTTTCTGGCAACCCTAACTCCTTCCGGATATGATATATGCCCCGCCTATGGAATTTTAATAAGTCATGTTTTTTTTATTTTTTTAAGTCATGTACGTATAATTTGTTTCAAAATATTGAGACCAGCACTTTTGGACGATTTTACACCTGAAAGGGTTGTCTGGCATTGAGCAAGATGAGCGCATTTCCTGTGCTCTTTTTTAGATATCGCTAAGTACAATGTAAGCATCTCTCCCTCCATTCTTAACTATACACTTATATTCAATTTCTCACGCACCGACCTTACAAACAAATGCCGAACCATCTGAATATTTTACGCAGAGCCGGCTCCAGAGTATTCGGCGCCCTGTGCGAAATTATTGTGGCCCCCCTGCCCACTTGTGCATATCGTATATTGGTACATATGCTAAAAGATTTAACTATAATTATCAACTAAATAATTAAGATTTAACTGTAGTGGATGATTCAATTATAGTTAAAGATTTCTATTGTGTTCCTTTCTATAGTATTCCAGTCGGCAGCCATATAACGAGCGCGAATTTTCAAATTTATGATGAGGAATTGGCGCCCCTACACGTTCGACGTCCCTGCACATCCCTGGAGCCGGCTCAGATTGAACACAACATGGACGCTACCTCCAGTTCTCCACAGATGTGCCAAGAATGCTACTTGCAATGAATCATACCCAAAAACTGTTCATGACTGTTTACGTCTATTTCTGGGCACTGCATGTGGAATTACCATGGACGGTAACTTATTCTTGTTTATGCAGCAAAATAATTTTAAGACTACTTGTAAGAATGAAAGAATTGCATAATACAATGAATTTCGCCGAAACTCCAGACTTTTCACGCAATGATGCAGTACTTTCTTGTCTGAAGTAGGGTAAGAACCCTAGAAATGCTATGCAACATATACGTAAGTGTTTACTATATTTTTTATTTCAGTACGATTTTGTACAAATTTCCTAACACTTATTATATTTAATGTGGTTTTATTAATAGATTACACAAAAAAATGTAACTATTATATTAATAAAAAATAGAATAAAAATTTAAGGTTGCGCTTCTATATTTCAACAACATGGGCAATATTCGTGTTAAGAGGGTTAATTTTATACAAAATTATATTATTTCACTTCAGTAACATTTCATTGTTACAAGAGTCATCAGACATCATGTGCACAGTAATAGGCATCACCTTCTCAATTCATTTATGCATCCACAAGATTTCATGTTATCGCGTCACAACCTGAAATTTTCACAAAAGTAATTTTAGATTTTAATATTTTAGCCACTTTCCGCAAAAGCTTAACTAAAATTTAATGCCACAGCATCCCCCTGCACTTAGAATCATGAAAATTCCCAGAAACTGGGGATAGGCAAACGTTCGAATAAAAAGTAAATTCTGTCCTAAAGCATTAGGAAAAAATTCCAACAACAGAAGTCAAAAGGAAAAACCCACAGGCCCACATTGGATCTTTCCACAACAATGTACAGAGTAAAAGGGTAATTTCTGGTTACAGAACGAATTCAAGGAAAAGGTACCAAAATGATCACAATAAAAATAAAGATAAAAAAGTAGAAGCCAAAAAACTAAACTTACACAATATAACAAACGAAATAAAGTAAGCATAGATTCAAATCAATAGCTATTAATAGGAAAATTATAATCGTTTTGCGAATTTTGATTCAGAAAAATTAGAGAAAAATTTCAAATAAACGTTCAAAATGTCCGAGGGTAAGTCTAAAATAAATTATTCTGAAATTTACAACTCCTGAATTTCAGAATTGAAAGATACCTACTTTTTCCAAAGGATCGGAAATTCTACTTTCCCAGTGTTCCAAGTAAAATACCGAAAGTCAACAAAGTTCCAAAACTGGCAACTATCAGAGATCTATCCAGTATGTAGATTTTCCATATTGTCAAGCTATTCTGTGAGAAGTCAACTTCCAATTTAGGACTCTTGAAGTCCTTTTTATAACGCTTTTTTAAAACATCTGAAGTGTCCTTGGCTGCTTCATTTGTGATGGAACCTGATATCATTAACAACAACTGAAAAAACATATATAAAAACATAGAAGAAATCAAATAAGCATTTAAAAGTGTTGGATTATCTTCAATGAAGGTGACAGAGTAACCACAGCGAAATATGCCTATCATAGTGAGTAAGATTGTAATGAAAAAGGAAAACGAAAAGTTTTTATCAAAGCTTTCCAGAATGTTCAGAGTGTGCTCATGCAAAGTGACGAGTTTCTGAAAATCTTCCAGTACACGAACAAGACCAAGATTGTCACGGATGTGCTGAAAGATGATTCGACTGAGGATGCAGACAAGCATGTAAAACACGATAAACGAGGAAAGGACATTAATTCCGACGAAATGGAAAAGAAAATCATTGATTACTATAAAACAGGAAATGAAAGGCTTGCGTAATAATACTGCGACCAAGTAATCCTGATTTTTTTTTCTTCCAAATCCAAAATGAAAGTCCATCGCATACCAAACTACACCGAATAATGTTGTAAAAGTAAAGAATGCGATGAAGGAGTATTTTTCTTTTTTTAAGTTATACTTGGGAAACATTTTCAGTTCTTGACTGAGGTTCTCCATTGTTTTCAAAATTTGTCGACGTTTTCGATAAACTGATATGTACAATGACACTTTCAATATTCCAATAATGATTATAGGAAATTTACTTCTGATTTCTTCGCCGATTGTCACATAAGCTTTAACTAGTATTTTTAGGGTAAATATAACGAAGATGAAATTCGTCAAACAACATCGGACAATGGATCTAATGCTTGTTTTTTTGCACACTCTGGAGCTCCGCCGGATTGAAGCGCAGTCTTCTGTTTCCTGCACGTCTATTCCAACTAAGTAAAATAGCATGAAAATAAATCTAAAGTCATCCATAAAAGAGTTCGATCGAGATTGCGCAATGGTAAAAGAAGATTGAATGACGATTTTGACATCTTCATTCTTTGATGGACTATCTTTCGAATTTCTATACATCTCGAATAATTTTGATTAGTATTTATTACTAAAATATTTGCATTTATTAAAAATTCAGAAAACCTTATCCTTGTTAAAAGAGTCCGATCCGCTTTTCTTCGATTTCGTGCACTTTTCTTCCAAGCATTTATAATGGTATAAATGTGAAATGAAACTCACCCACGAAAGAGTACTATGGAGACTACTCAATATTTACAGAAGATCTGTTCACGATTTTGATACTCATTCTTTGACAAACATTCTTTCGAAATTTTATACATCTGGAACAATTCTATTCATTATTCAGTACTAAAACAGATACGTTTTTCTAAAATTCAGAACAGTCTACTTTTATTATTATACCAATCCTTTTGGTGTTTAATTTCAGTTAGCCTACACTGAATAAGCGATAAAACTCTATTTGGGAAAAGTTAAAGGCAACTAAAAAATCCGAAGCTGCTTTTTATTTTAAAATTAATAACACCATAAATGTCAACCGAAATACTGCATAGTGATTGATCTGAAAAACCTTTTGTGTCTCCTCCCATTCTTTTGTCGAGAAGATATTTTTTCTGCTTTTACATAAGAGAAATCCATATTCCAATTTCAGTTAGCAGTCTGACATCTTCTTTATATCTTTGAAGCAGTATGCTTTGAAAATTGGTTGTAAATATTTTGTTTTCTATAAGAAAACTTTAAGAAGTTTTTATAGCATAAAGTAATCACTTAAGAAAAAAAAATTGTTATAAGTTAAGATATCTGACGAATGGTTTCCATGGAAATTTTTAAAAACATTTCTGATTATATTAGGTTTTATTTCTCATCATGTGACAGAAGCAAATTTTGATTTTCTTTATAAGATGTTTATCATTAAATTTTACTTGCAATACTAGGCAAAGAAATGCTTGTCATTAACAAATTTATCTACTGTTGAAAATGGATCTATTTTAACATGTTTATGTCTAAATATTTTTATAATGCAAGGTCTGAAATAACATATTTATTAAGATTATTGATTTTTATAAGGAATAAGAAATTAGATTTCACTGAAATTTTGAATAAATTTAAAATAGACTGAATAGAAACTTTTAACTGTGTTCTTCGTACTATTAAGACTTCTAATTAATTTAGGTGTACATACATGATTTTGAAGAAGAAAAGTATAAAAAATTTTTAAATCAGCAAATCAATTTCTTTTTGATTGTGACCTCATAATCTATTTTTATTCCAGATCCATTGAACATCGACATTTTGCAAGGTAGAAAAAAAAAACATTTAAGTAATGTTCACAAAATTCTGATATTTAATTCAATTGAAGAAAATACAGAATTTGCATGCAATTATAGGTGATTCACGTTAGAACAAATTGAGTCATTCTAAGAAGCACGCAATGTCCAATGTCTGCCCACACAAACTTGCAAAAGCAAAGCAAAATTTTTTTTTTTTACTATAGGACTATTTTAAGAACAAAACAATGGTTTTTTGGAAATTCGGTCATCAAACGTTCTAAGAAAGAGAATGTAATAAAGAATTAATTCATATTTTCTCCTTAAAATATGATATATCAGTAAATGTTTAGTAGACTTATGAACATAGTTATGTCTCTTCGTTACTTTCGTGTCACTTTCGCCTGTAGTTACGGCTTCAAAGCAGTCTTAACAGTGTAAATGTATTGCAAAATTTCGCAAGTAATGTGATGTAAAATTTCTAGTTCGGCGGCAGTGCTGTGTTCTAAAGTCTTAGCTAAAAGGTTTCGTTAAGACACAGTTTGTTTATGTGGTCTGGTAATTTTTGAAACCCCTGTTATTTAAAGAAATGTTTTTATTATAATTTTTCCTTCTATTGACCAGTATCAAATCACCACAAAATTTTCCCTGAAACTATCTTTATCTGAACATAATTTTAAGTGTCTCTTGCGGTGTCCAAATGCATTTGAATCCCCTTTATGGACATGATTTGCTTAACGCCAATTTTTTAAATATTTTCCGTCATTTTTAACGAAATGTTTGATATAACTATTATAATTACTCAAGGTATTAATCTTTTACTTTGCCAATTCTTATTGTCAGAAATGAAAGGACCCAAATCTAAATGTATCCTATTTGCTTTGATTGCGTGTGCAAAATATAAAACAAAATGAAGAAATATAAAATTTAGGCGATTGATCTAGAGTTCAGTAGCACTACTCCAAAAAAAAAAGCCGTAAAGCAAACAGATAATCTCGAATGTAGCCTAGATGGAAATGATAAGTAGCACTCACAAGAAAACATTTCCGGTTTCTTGAAATATAAATCAACTTTCAAAGAAAAATGATATCCAAGCAACTATGCGAATAAATGATTTGAGGCTTGCTTAACCCGAGAGAACGCGCGCTTCCTTAACGAACGCTAAAACTCTCGGGGGTCATAGAATGACCCCACACTAAAAATTCAATTCTGCGCTGTTAAAATCAATATATTTTCATTTGGAAAAATAACGCTTTTGACTTTTAGGCGTTAAGAACACAGTGCTTAACACAAATCAAACCTACTTCATTATTATCCTCTAATAAAGCGCGGATTTCTGGAGGTTAATTTTTCGCGCATCTCTTTCACGTGAAAAGTTTGGTTCGCATTTCTCCGTAAATATTTTATTCACTCTACAATTAAATGCATAGTGTTATCGTTGATGAATAACTCCCGACTCTTCAAGGGTCTTGTCACATCTTTCCCTAGTCCTTTAGTTCCAGGTTAGAGCGACAAAATTTTATGACAACGTATATTCTGCCTAAATTTTGTTTTTTATCACTCAATGCCCTCTTCTTTTTATGAAAACAATTCCAAGTTATTCACAATTTCATTTCCAGAATCTCCGTCATCTTCCGATTCCGTATTATGTTCGCAGAAACTTTTATGATATGAAAAATCTCTTCCAAAACATCCTCTGGCTCATTGTCGAAGTCTGGATTTTCATCAGTTTCAACTTCTGAAAGAAGTTTACGTAAAGGCTCCGTCTCTTTTTCGTCTAGAGTCGGTATTATGAGAAAAATTTAAAAACTTCAATTCGTCAAGAAAAAGAACGCGATGACCGTATCAGCTACGTGGAATAACTGGTTTGTGGAACTAACGGAATGACGCGCGGGGTCATTTAATAACCCCAGTAACTGACAAAACGTGTATTAGGGGGCGAAAAATTCTGGAAATACTTTCTAAATACCCAGGAAAGGCTGAGGAGAGTTTCTAACTCAGCTACTGGGAAGAAAAAAGTGAACAGGTGGCTAGTTTTCTAGGAATCTCTGATTTCAGAGGGCTTGGTGTCATAAAATGACCCCAGCGCGTCCTCCCTGGGTTAAATATAAATATTTCTTCATTCATGTCGTCTTGATAGAATTCGAATCAAGCACATATACAAAGCATAAACACTGGTTTGGCGATCGCCAACTGGTTGATGACTCTTACCAACAGATTTGCGGCAGAGCTTCACGATGCACCTGTAGAAGCTATACACCAAATTTAGCTGAGAGAGAAAGAGGAAATATTAAATTTAAAGGAGATTCAACTGATATTAAATAGAAATAGAAATTTCGAATATGTGTGTGTATGTGCTTGGGCAACAAATGCCTTGGCTGGGTGATGGAGTGTTTGATGCCAAAGAATGTTGGGTTTAGTTTGATGAGTTGTGGAAATAGTGAAGCAATGCTGACTTTATGGATTCTCAGCAGCGTAATCTATGTTTTATGTAAGAAATTTACCTCTGGAGAATTTCCTTGCATGAAATGTAATTCATCTATCGTCCACTAAATATTACTGAGTTATTAATCAAGGAAGAAAACTTACTAAATAATGGAAATAAAATTGTTCCAGTCTTAATTTGCTACAATATTTGATTATGAATGAATTCAAACTTACTAAAGTTTCCGGTGCCTTTTACGGTCGATTCCTTTTCAATATTAAGACATTTGTTCAATTGAAAGAAATCAACAAAATATTTCAGCTCCTTCTTAAATTTCTTCTAATCTATGTTTATCAAGTGACTTCGACACTACAAATGATACAAAACAATGTTCTGTCTTTGATTGTTTAAATAGTAACACTATGGTTACCAATGGTTTTGGTAACTAATGGTTTTGATGTAAACAAGGATGAATTAACGCATGATTTCAAAATATTGATTGTTTATTTAATTTTAAACTGCACTATTGTTGGGTATGTGCATTGTTCAAATTTTTAGAAATAAAATTACTCATAAATTATGTTCTTAGTATTTTTTTTATCTCTTCATGCTTTATTTTTGAAATTTTTAATACTTTACTTTTAATTATTCAGCTCAATTCCAATACATATTTTTTTGCTCCTTATCCCGCTGAGAAATAATTAGTTCCCCGAATTGCGTGTTTGTACTTTAGGCCATCCCGTATTGAAATATCGATGTCTGAACACTTTATTAGCAAAATTTCAAACAAAAGTTTTATCATATTATTTTTTTGTTTTTAATATCACTTATCATAACATATTCATTACTTTTCATTGTAGTTTAGAAGAAGAATTGGATATGTTTATCAAATGATAATTTTAATTCTAGAAAAAACCATAGGTACTTATTATTATTTACCAGGGTTGAGGGGTTTTCCGAATTTTTGGACTTGGAGTAAAGGTAGCCTATATTGTTGAAAAAGACGCACGCGCATTTAGAGGGAATGACTTATTTTCGCTTCGATATGTCAGAACTGTATTGAGAAATATTTCAAAATATCCAAAACATCGTAAATATCATTTCTGCTTGCGCAGCTGCTAACACGATCTCGACTACTCGCGAAAGTGAATTTAAATAAAAAATAAAAACTATATGGAAAACCATCTTGGTTCTAGTTCGATGACTTTCACATGCATGTAGATATTCATCCATTTGCTTCATTTAATTGCGTAACTGAAATAAAACAAGTTAATTGTAGATTTGAGGCTCTTACTTATTACGAATTGATCATCTCATTTTTATTCGCATATTAAAAAAAGTTCAACCATATGTGACTTTATACAAGATATACCTACACAATTACTTTATATACAAACATACGTTTCTGAAGGATGCGCTCATAAATGTTGATTTCAAGCGCAAACCTTAGTAGAACTTCAATAGATAATTCAGTTCATGTCTAAGCAGTCATGAAGAATTCAATTAAACTACCAATTTCAGAGCTTTGAAATAATTTCATATACTAAAAAGAAGTTCTAAAAAGTTTGTTTAATATAAAACACGATGTGATGGTTATAAATCACGTTTTTCCAGCGAATATTATATAAAAACGAAAAAGAATGAATTATATTCCTCATATAGAAGATATCGGAAAAGAGAGAATGACGTTGTATGCAGAATGCGCAGTGTTCATACTAAAGACAGCCACCTCGTTCGATAATCTGCTTCGTCAAGCTGACCTACACATAACAGAAAAGAACAACGAAGAAATGAAATAAAATAAAAAAAGAAAGAAAAAGGCGGGACAGGGAGAGAGTGACTATTCATGCAGAACGCGCAGTGTCCGTACTAAAGACAGACACCTCGTTCGATACTCTGCATCGCCAAACTGACATACGCACATAACAGAAAAGAAGTACATACAAGTGCCCAACAGTGCGAAGCATGCAAGCATTGAAGAGGACACTGCAAGAGGAAAGAGGTCACTGGTTCCGTTGCTGTATTACAGTGTCATTCCGATTGAAACGATCACCATGCTCATCACTGAATTCAGTAAACACTTGCGTATATGTTGCATAGCATTAATGGTGTTCTTACGTTACTTCAGACAGAACGCCACCCCTTGTCCCCGTGTCTGATACTATTACGGCAACCCGGCACGGGAACATGGGGCGGCGTTCTGTCTGAAGTAGGGGAGACCGGGGCAAGTTTGATACAGGGGCAAGTTTACACAAGGCTTATATTTCACATACCAATGGTCGAGGAGGACCTTTTGCTGCGGAAGAAATCAAAATCAAATCGGGCTGACACTTGGCATTTTTGGGTAAAACAGAGCGATGCCACGGCGAATGACCTCACCCTGTTAGAATGATCCGAAGGCGCCTTTGTGAACAACCGCGTTGATGAAAAATTTCCTTTTGGTGGAGTCTTGGCTTGATGGAGAGCCTGCGAGCGGTAAAGACCTGTTAAACTGCCATCCACGATCTCAACTGCTGTCACAATTTCTGAGGGTAGTCCGAACTCCACTGAGGAGGCTATGTTGGCACTTCGCGCATGAATATTGTGATCATCAATGCTTGGGTAGCTTGTCGGGCCATCGCCCCCCCCCACCCTCTACAATCGTGAAACCGGCTCTCAAAATCACAAATAATAAAGCTACCTGAACTATGAAGATTGGATTCCTGCTTCCCTTGTTTCCCCTCCTACTCCACCAGATAAGTTTTACTCTGCATTTTAAATTTTGTAATTTATTATTTTATACTGTAATGTATCGCATAGAAAATTTTAGTTCAAGGAACCTTGGAAAATCAAACAAAATTATTTTGAGTAGACAATGTTAGAGTTACACGAGGTGTTGGGATTAAGTAATTGATTGAATAAATATCCTATAAATTGTAAACCACGATTAATGGTAATGTTACAGTTGCTGCTTTGTGCAATTTTAAATAAGTTGTAAAAAGGAAGAATGCAAGTAGTATATGATAAAGTTAAGTTAATTGGGATTCAAAAGATGTGTTAAATATGTATATGTTTACATATGTTTAGATAATAATATCCAACATGTTCTATTCCATATAGATTCAATTTTTACAAGTGGTTTTGATTTGGAGAAATAATTAAATTGATTGATTTTTCTAACAGTTTAATTCAAGATTAAATGATGTGCAATAATTTTCTATACCTTTTTAATTCCTTGTGGACATAAGCGTTAAAAGTGCAGATTATATTTGATGCTATAATAATCAAATGAGTAATTGAGTAAATGAAATATGTGTGACATGTATTTAATAGAAGATTAATTTATTGGAGAATAATGTGTGCAAAACTTTCTTATAAATCTTTGCTTTATATTAAGAAAGTTAAATGAGAAAACCTATACGTATTGGTGTATGTAAATTTCATTTCAGAAGTTATTATTTTTTTTAGTTGATTGCTATTTTTATTCGTTGTATGTTATTGTATGTTCTAGGAAGTTTGATTTGAAGGAAGATTAATGATAGGCATAAAATCTATTAATAAAATGTTTAAGGTTAGGATAAATAAGAATAAATTAAGATTTGTTGGTGGCCACTATTATTTGAAATTTCTTTTGTAATGAACAGTTGCTAATAAGATAAAGTTATATATATTTAATGTAAAAGATGCAGCATAAATTGATTGATTTTTAAACACAAATGAATTTTAAGAATAGAATCCTTTTGTTTAAACTGGGTCGACCCTAAGCAAGAATAATATCTGATACATTGAATCAGTTTCCTTTTATTGTGTTTTATTAATATTTGTTTTGGTGTTTGTGTTTTGAATTTATTTTATGTATTAACATTGATTATAAGGCAAAATAAGAGATGAGTAATCGTATTGTAAAGTGGTAGGGTTAATTGTGTTGTTAATAAATGTCATTAGTTTAAGGTGATTTGGTCTCTGATTTATTTTGCCACCCCTATGACAGTGATGGAGGTAACTATTTGGTGTAACCTGGGTTAGCTTTATAAAATATAACATCTAAAATTTTTATAAATATTAGACACAACGCAAAATCTTAAGATCTTTATGAATTGTTTTGGTGATTATATTAAGGATAAATTAAGAACTGAAATTAAATCGTATTTATGCTAAATTGTGACTAGAAGGGAATTAATTATTTAATTATTTGTTTGATCAAATGCTATTATACTTGCCTTGCACTTGTAAATATGATTTAAGATCTGAGATGGCATGAATCTAAAGGTAAGTAAATTTGAGTATATGGTGTATTGTTTTTTGAGTTATCTGAATACTGAGAGTAAGAAGGTATAATTAGTAGAAAAATTAAAAAAATTTATAGTTTTGTACTAATTTAAAAGTTCATAATTGCACTTCTTATATAATCATAAATTATAACTTCTAATAATAATTAATATTATAAAAAGACAAGTTAGATTAAATAATAAATCTTTACAACATAAAATGGTGCCGCTCCAAACCAAATAGAATCTAGAAACTCCTCATTGCATGGGGTGGTGTGATCAGAGACTGTACTGTTATGAATATAATGAATAAGGCGTAAGAAAAATTTGTAAAGCCCTGTGGGCATGGCTGCACCGCAGAGATGCATTAAAATAAAAATTAAAGATATAGATAGTTTGCTTCCAGAGCAATTTTCAGTATTAAGTGAAGAAATTTTGGTGTTTTGTTTATATTTTGCTGAACTATACAATTACATTTAGTATAGATGTGTTGGGGAGATTAATAAGAATTTTTGTTTACTTTTGCATTTAACTATATATTTACATTTTTTATAAGTGTTTTTGGATATTAACAGATCTTTTGGGAAGAACCCACTTTAAATTGTTTTTGGTTTGGTACTTGAGTGTTGCAAATTTTGAGTGTTTTATTTTTTAGGCACAGGAGACCTGTGGATATTGGGTGCCTGAATGGTCAGTCAGGCTTCAAATTTAAAATGATTTCCTTGAAATGTGTTGTGTTTTTCTTCAGTTAATTATTTAGATAAGATGTAACTGTACTTTGAGAAATTGGTTTATATTGGTTTGAGATAACAAATTTTTTTTTTGCTTACACACTGAAATTTTCATTCATTTGAAATTGAGATTTTTGAAGTTGAAATTATCTGCTGTTGGTGTTCGCTCACTCACACACCTGGTTGATTTTCACTTCTGTTTGATTGTTTCATTACATTTTGGTGCTGTGCTGCATATTTCAAACCTTGATACACTCTTTTTCACTCTTATATATATATTTATTTATATTGTTGTTTACACACACCCACTTTTAATTATTTGAAGTTACATGAGACTAAGGGTTGAAATTTTGCTGCTGAGGCGATTCCCTCATTCACTCACTCAGCTGATTTTTTCACCTCTGATCAACTGTTTTCATTATTTATTGATAATGTGTGTGCTGCATATCCAAATCCTTTTACACACTTGGTTTATTCTTATATTGCCTTGTTTATATATAGCCTACTTAAAATTCTCACTCAATTAAAATTGCATATTATTTCTGTTGTTCTCCTTTGCATTTCATGAATGAGCAAGGAAAACTCACTCCATAATAATTATGGATGATTCTGTTTATTTCATATTTTTTTCACTTTCACTAGTGGATGGAGACTTTTTCTTTTGTTTCGTTATGATTGCTTCACTAATATTCTGCCTTAGTTTATGATAGAGATAGAGAGAAGTGATTTTATATTTTAGTTATATATAATTTTCAAGTGAAGATATTTGCATCTATAAGTGATCTGTGTAACTATCTTAATCTGTTTTCTTTCACAATCCTCCTCCTAAAATTCTATTTCTCTATATGGTTAATAGATAATTAAATGTATTGAATTGGAATAAATAACAATCTTGATTTGGGGATGTGTAGTTAGGCGCTTGACTCACTTTCTCCTTATTTTCTGGTCATTGTTCGTGTGTCCTGGGTGTCTACAAACTGCGGGCGGATTGTTGTACACCTTGTGCAGATGATTAATGTGCCATTTTCTATTAATGTTCCTTAAAACCTTGTGTATTTCTTCTATATGTCTGCTTAATACATTATATTTTCATCTTCATCTTTAAAACTCAAACCTTTTACTCAGATCTTCTTCATATCTATCCTTCTTTCACTTTGTTTATGAGCAGATTTTGACTTAGAAATTTAGTTACTGTGCAATGTATAAATAAAATAGTGCTGTTAATGTTTATTACTATTAATGAGAGCTTTGCTGTTGAGAAACACAAACACTGGACAGTATTATTTAGGGTTATTATGATTGTTAAGAGTTGAAGTACATATAATGAGTTTGTAATGATCAAAGTTAGTACCTATGATTTATATTGATTATTTAGTAAAGATTATTAGTTTTACATTGTTTGAAAACAGGGGTTATTGTGCATTACATTGTAGGCTAAGTAATACAGATATAAGCATTGCTTAGAAGTTGTGTTCTGAGATATGAATTAAGATATTCATGTGTGAGTTAGTGATGTTTAGTTAGTGTTAATATTTTTATATTATGATATGGAAGTTGAGATATTTTTTTGTGAATTAGATGAAGTATTTGAGTTCTTAATATGCTATGAGATTGAAGTTAAGATATTTTTTTAGTTAATGAAGATATGTTATATACTTGAGATATTATTGTGTTGTTGAGATTGAAGTTGTGGTTATTGCTATGAGTTAGTGAATAAACTAGTTCTTCTCACATTCCGTTGAAATATTGTATTTCTGTAAAGGTTTCTAGAAAAGGAATTTTGCTAGTGAATAAACTCAGCTAACTGCATAATTTCATATAACATGTGTTTAAGTATTTTGTGGATATGTTCTTTGTTGTTTATGAGTAATTGTTTGATGACATGAAGATCTTAGTAATATGCATACCCCGCTTGGTGGGTTCCTCCATTTTTATGTGATTTTTTATTATTTTATTTGCTTAGTTGTATTTGCATATTTGCCTCTGCTCCATCTTTGTTTTTTGTACTGCTTAATATAGATAAATTATTTGTCTTAAGGTTCATTGCTCACATCTTTCTCTCATGTATATGTCTTGCTCTAAATAGTATAAGTGGAGCATACATTTCGCTTTTGTCTGACTAGCTATATACCTTTTTTTTTGATTACTTTTCGAATGAGACATCATTGTTGTCTTGTATTTTTTACTAAAGATTAGTTTGAAAGTTTTAAAATGGAATAATGTAGATTCCTGAGCACTTGTGGAAGTTGCCCTGTCTACAGTAGCTAGTCTGTGATTTGGATCATTGGTCATGATATTGTCGATTGGCTAAGGCTATTTTGGGTATATTCAGGTTTGTTTATCGTATTTCGTGTGTGAGTAAATGTATTTCCAAGTGTGTTTTCAGGTCAAGGTGTTAGTAATGCTATTTGGATTGCGATGTTAGGGCCATTAATTAATTCTGTGTCAGCCTTTACTGCGTATTATTATAGTCAAGAAAATTTTATTCATAAAAAATTTCTTTCTTCCGGGACGTAGATATATTTGATATAGAGTCTGATAGGAATTCATCAAAATTAATTAAGCCTGATATGTTATTATATTCTGATTATAAAATTTTTTAAACTAACTATTGTATTCAAATGCTTTAAAAAAAAAACGAAATTAAAGGAAAATAAAAAGATAGTCTTTTCTTTCTCAACTTCAAGCTGAGGTCGCTGGAGGGTCAAATTCAATCTTCCACCTGTGGTGTTGTCCCTCCCCTGGACAGAGCAGAAAAGGGAAGGCTTGCTATCTGCGGTGCAGGGACACCCCTTCGTATCTGTTTTCTGGAATGTAACAAGTTTCGTTTGGGTTTTAGGGGCTGCATATAATCTGCTAACACACAAATCAGATTGCAAAAAACTTTGTTGTTTTGACTGCCAAAGAGGGGCATGTTTTTTTAAAAAAAAAATAGGAACTTGGGGAGACAGAGAGGTTTTTAGGTCTCAAAAAAGGAGAGAGGCGTCTGGTCTTGAAGAAAGGAAGAGGCCCTCCTGGCTCGGGCGAGGACCTTATGTGCGGAAAAAACTAAAACTCAACGGCTGACACTTGGCATTCTTGTGGGTAAAACAGAGCGATGCCACTGGCACATCCCAGCCCTGTTAGAATGATGAAGGCGTCCTTTGTGAAACAACTGCGTGATGAAAAAATTCTTGTGGAGCTTGGCTTGATGGAGAGCCTGCGAGCGGTAAAGACCTGTGCCTAACTGCTGCCATCCGATCCTCAACTGCTGTCACAATTTCTGAGGTAGTCGCACGAACCCACTAGGAGGCTATGTTGGCACTCGCGCATATACAGTGAGTCATCCAAGCTTGGTAGCTTCGTCATCGCACGCCCCCACCTTCTCACAATCGTGAAACCGGCTCAAAAAATCACAAATAATAAAGGCTACCTGAACTATGAAGATTGACTCATCTTCCTTGTTTCCTCCTACTCCACCACATAGATAAGTTTTACTCTGCATTTTAAATTTTGTAATTTATTATTTTATACTGTAATGTATGTTCATAGAAAATTTTAGTTCAAGGAACCTTGAAAATCAAACAAAATGTTTTCTTGAGGACAATGTTAGAGCTTTACACGAGAGGGTGGATTGTAATTGATTGAATAAATATCCTCATAAATTGTAAAACCACGATTAATGGTGTTATGCGTACAATTGTTGCTTTGTCAATTTTATAAAAAGTTGTAAAAGGGAAGAATGCAAGCATATGATAAAGTATAAGTACTGGGATTCAAAAGATGTTAAATATGTATATGTCTTACATATGTTAGATAATAATATCCAACATAAGTTCTCATTCCATATAGATTCACATTTTATAAGTGGTTTTGATTGAGAATATAAAATTGATTGATTTTTCTTCAACAGTTTAATTCAAGATTAAAATGATGTGCACAATTTTCTATACCTTATACCTCTATTGACATAAGCGTTAAAGTGCAGATTATTTTGATGCCATAATTAATCAAGTGAGTAATGTGAGAAATGGAAATAAAAGTGACATGTATTTAATAGAAGATTAATTTTATTGGAGAATATCGTGCAAAACTTCTTTATAAATCTTGTTCTTATATTAAGAAAGTTAAATGAGAAACCCATACATATTGTGTGTATGTAAATTTCTATTCTAGTTATTATTTTTTTAGTTGATTGCTATTTTTTATTCGTTGTATGTTATTGATGTTCTAGGAAGTGATTTGAAGGAAGATTAATATGTGATAAATCTATTAATAAAAAGTTTAAGGTTAGGATAAATAAGAGTAAATTAAGATTGTGGTGCCACTATTATTTGAAATTTCTTTTGTAATGAATTTAAGCTAATGAGATAAAGTTACATTTATGTAAAAGATGCAGCATAAATGGATTGATTTTTTAAACACAACATGAATTTTAAGAATAGAACCTTTTGTTTAAACTGGGTCGACCCTAAGCAAGAATAATATCTGATACATTGAATCAGCTTCCTTTTTTGTGTTTTATTAATATTTGTTTTGGTGTTTGTGTTTTGAATTTATTTTATGTATTAACATATGATTATAAGGCAAAATAAGAGATGAGTAATCGATTGTAAAGTGGTTAATTGTAGTTGTTAATAAATGCCTTTAGTTTAAGGTGATTTGGTCTCTGATTATTTGCCACTCATGACAGTGATGGAGGTAACTATTTGGTAACCTGGGTTAGCTTTATAAAATATAACATCTAAAATTTTTTATAAATATTAGACACAACGCAAAATCTTGATCTTATAATTGTTGCGTGATTATATTGGATAAATTAAGAACTGAAATTAAATCGTATTTATGCTAATTTGTGATAGTGATAAATTAGGCATTTATATGATAATATGCATTATACTTGCTTGCACATACGTCAATAAGATTTAAGATCTACGATGCTAAGAATCTAAAGGTGCGAATTGGTAAATGAGTATTGTTTTTCCTTTGAGTTATCTGAATACTGAGAGTAAGAAGGTATAATCAGTAGTAAAATAAAAAGTTTATAGTTTTGTACTAATTTAAAAGTTCATAAATTTGTATTTCTAATAATAATAATATTATATAAAAAGACTAGTTAAAATAAATTAAGTTAATTAAAAATCTTTACAACAATTTCGCAAAGGGCGCCGAATGCCCTGGAGCCTTCTCTGTGTAAAATATTCAACAGTTTCGCCATTTTGTTTGTAATGTCGGCTGGTGAGAAATTGTGTATAAAAAATATAGTATATTGAGTTTATAATATGTTCTCGGATTCCAAGACCCTCCGCGCTTTTGCACATGGTCCAGCCGGAGTTATTTCCATCAAAATGTGGGGAAGAGAAGAATGGAGGGAGAGATGTTCACATTTTACTTATCGTGATCTAACAAAGAACAACGGAAATCTCATCTCTATCTTTCTCATTGCCTGGCACCCTTTTCTGGTGTAAAATCGTCCAAAAGTGCTAGTCTCGAGATATTGAAACGAACTATACGTACGTGTCTCAAAAAAAAAAAAAAAAAAAAACCACGACTCATTAAAATTCCATTGGCGGGCATATATCATATCCGGAAGGATTTAGAGTTGCCAGAAAAGTAATAAGCTAGCATCTGTGGTTATGGAAAACTGGAGGGTTGGCTTTTTTTAAAAAAAAGAAAACATGAAGACTTGAAAAGAAGACCATATAGTGAGTTCGAGAGTTGAAGGGAGCGAAAGAATGACCGTCGACGTTGAAAACAGAACCAGTTTCGAATTTAGATGAAGACAGACTGCGTGCGAGCCAGATCGAACGAGCCACGTACACGAGGCTGTAATTCAGATAATTCCCTACTAATATTATTTTCGATGGTCAATATATTAAAATTGTAGTAGCAGTCCCCGATAGTTGTTTCCATTTAATTATGAATTCGCACCGGCCAGACTTATGTGTTCTTGTATTAACAATTACGTAGCTTGTAAATAGAGAATGTAAATAAATTTTATTTTATTCGAAACTAATGTATTGTCGTTGGACATTTTGTAATAAAGTGTTATCGATGAACGAGTTTTCTGTTTTGTTATTTACATTAAAATGCGGTGACTACGTAATCCCGGTGCAATGTTAAGCCAATGGATTCTTCAAAGCGGAAGTCCAAAAGCCATGCAAATAAAGACAAGGTTTTCAATGTAAGTAAACAAAACCGAAAACTCGTCCATGCGATTTAGGCCTAATTTTGACTTCAAGATCTTGGAGGATTAAACGTAACATCTATCTTAAATGGATCTTCAGCAGAGAAATACTAAATTCTGCTCTTTGCTGTGTAATTGAGATAGCTGAGCTACATATTTGCACTATATGGATAAAATCTGACATTCTATGACAACTCTGAAACCCGGATGATGAATGTTGACCACATCTCGGACAGAATAGCATAAAATCATGATATGCTCTTAACACATAAAACAGGGTATGATCAAAGCCGTTTGTTGCGATATTTCTAACTATCGCTTCAGCTTAAACATTTAATCAAGACGAACTCAAGACAAATTTTACCCTGAGCAGGTCTCGAACATTTTTATTTTACACTAGTCGCCTGCGGTGACCAGCTGGTTCGCCCATATTAGAGCTTATAACTTAAAATGATTCAGTTATATAAAAAAAATGCAACATATGCATGAAGTTTGAAATAGTTATTATTTATTTAACCCTCCGAGCGCCGCAAACGGTTTTTTACGTAAAGTAAATCTACTCCGATCTCCGCAGAACCGTGTTTTTCTTCTCGTTCGATCACCTTGAAGGTGACAGTGATCTTGTCAGTCAACCTTGACTTTGTTGACAGTGACAGATTCGTGGTGATAAGCTTTACAATAGACGGGCTTGCAGGTGGTAGGAAGGAACCTCGTTTTCGGTAACAATTAAATTCATTATCGTTAAAACGAAGAGCAAGGTAGGGAAGTTTTCATGCAGCTTTTCGGAAACTTGGGGAAGAAAATCTTTCTCAGATTCTTCTTATGGCGTAGAAATGCTTATAAGCTTTTCTTTTCATAAACCAAAAAAATGCTTGTGAAACCTCTGAATGAACCTCTAAATTGATTATCTTAGCAATTTTAGCAAGCATTCCGCATAATACCTTGAAAAGGTGTTTATTCCTGAAACCGCATGAATAATTTGAAATAAGTAACAGTTTTCTGTTATTTTTTTATTCAGCCAATTTTGCAAAGAAAAGATCATGTAGAAAAAGATGTAATAAGTTTTGACTGGGTTTCTAGTCCTATTTTTTAGAAATGGGACAAGAAACTCCGATATAATTTATTACCCAGAATAAATAATTTATTGCATTTGTTTTTTATTACATTGTACAAATTGGTATATTAAGGACTTAAGGAATACATGAAAATAATACAAAACTAAAATATTTTTAAAAAGTTAACATTTCAATCACATTTAGAACTGTTTACAATTCAAATAATAAAAATAATTGCTTCAGGAACTCATAAAATACCATTTGGAATACGTCTTGCTAGAATAAGGTAACAAACAATATGTTATTTTTGTTTCATTTCCTTACATTCATTATAGCAAATTCGTTGACAATATAATCACAATTTAATTTTATAGCTCATTCGGATTTGACAGATATCATGGCTAAGAAATTGAATCGTTCTTAGCAAATTCTAGAACTCGAGTAATTTTTTAATTATTTTCAATCATGAGAAAGATATTTCTGCAGATACATTTGCAATTGGTAAGGTTAATATATTTTTCGGAACAGTCATAAAATTTGGATACAATTTAAATAAATTATTTTTAAATAAATATGGTATTACTGAGTCCCTGAATGGTAAGACTCGATGACAATTTTCGATTTCATTCAATAAATCGATATCGCATTGCAAAGTTGCATTTAAGTCTTTGCAACATTTAAGAAGATCGTCTTCAGACAGTTTTTGAATATTATCCTAATTAAATAAAAATCCATATGACACTTTTGGCTCATGATAAATTTCGATCTTTTCTGAAAAGCACTAATGGCACTATTCATTATGACTAGAAAATAGATAATTGACAGGTGAAATAGACTGATCGGTTGCTTCAAAGAAATATTGCTTTTTTTAAATCCCGTTCTTTCTTAAATTCAGGTGGCGCCTTCAACTAACTATTCAAATATTTTCTTTGAGGTTGTTAAAAGTAGATAGTATGAATTCCGATTCACGATATTTTTCAAAATGATATTTCACGATATTTTTAGTCAACGGCATTTTCCTGTCAAGTCTTTTGCCGTTTCAACACAAATCGTTTTTGCAAACAGGTCCGGATTATATATGGGAATATCCGGATTATACTAGGGGCCCAATATCTTTGGATGCTTCCAATGACTTATGATATTTTTATGCATTATTTTCAAGGTAATTTAATTTAGTGTTTTCATTTAATTTACAAGAGCCGTATACTCGAACTTATTTAAATTGAAATCAAGTATTGTTTAAGTTTCGAACATTATTCTTAGGGTTTTTTTTCTCATGTTTTCAATTTCGCGAGAAGATCAGTGTGATCTAGTTCGTTTTACCGTTTTTCTGGCTGCAAAATATCCCTACACATTTTATATTAGATTATTTAGACTGCGTAAAATCGTTTTGTAATTTTTTCACCACTGATTAAAAAAATTACTTTAAATTTTAGTTTTTTTTTATTTCTGAGATACTGAAACCACTCTCCTGAAGGAGATCGGCAAATTAAATATACTTCTTTTTAATTTGAGTCTGTCTTAATATTTGCTTGTATGAAAAACAATGAAAAATATTTGGTTTTCAAACTGAGTAGGGAAGAAACTGAAACTTGTATCTCCTATAGGCCCGTTTAGGACTTAAACCGGCCCTGCTTGTATATGTGCTTTCAGAGTCATCTACATCTTAAACTAACAGACAATTGTTCTTGATGGCTCAAGCCTGGAGTGCAATCTAACAAAATTGTGAAATGCTTAGCTTTCTTAACAAAATTTATTTTTTCCTTTTTAACTAAATATAAAAAAATGGCCACTTTATAAAATTATAGCCACTATTCATACACAAACACATGTTAAACGTTATGTTTCGTTTTTTGGTTATTTTTTTATACTCTCTGTCAATAATGTTTCTCAGTTTGCAACAGTTTATGTGCAGTTTGTAAGATATTCTAATCTTTCATGACTTTAAAGAACCCAACCTTGCCTTAGATTGGTAGATGTAAAATGTGCACAAATTGTATAATTATATTCAAATGTATTTATACTTGGATTTAAAATCAGAAATCATTTTCATTTTACAAAATCAGTGAGCGGCGCGGGGCCTTGTGCAGTCGCACCGTTCACAATCACCTCCGGCCGGCCCTGGGAATGGGGATCTGCTAGCGATAAGAAACGGGCGAAAAACTCTCCCCGCTGGGATAATTAGTCCTCCCGCAGATAGCAATGAGAGGGGACTTTAATATGAACACTGTGCGTTTTGCATGCATCGTCATTCTCTCTTTTCCGATATCTTATATATCAGGAATATAATTTGTTTTTCCCGTTTTCATATATTATTCGCTGGAATAACGTGATTTAAAATATTCATATTGTGTTTTGAACTAAGTAAACTTTTTAGAACTTCTTTTTAGTATATGAACTTATTTCAGAGCTCTGAAATTGGTAGATTAATTGAATTCTTCCATACTGATTACTGCTTAGACATGAACTGAATTATCTTTAAAAGTTCAGTTAAGGGTTCTGCTTGAAGTCAACATTTATGAGCGCATCCTTCAGAAACGCATTTTTGTATATAAAGTAATCGTGTAGGTATATTCTTGTATAAAGTCACATATTGCTACACTTTGTTTTAATATATGAATAAAAAAGAGAGATGATCAATTTGTAATAAGTAAGAGCTTCAAATCTACAATTAACTTGTTTAATTTCAGTTACCCCATTAAATGAAGCAAATGGATGAATATATCCATTCATCTAAACGTCATCGCACTGGAAACAAGATGGCTTGCCGTATAGTTTTTATTTTTTTATTTAAATTCACTTTCACGACAATTCGAGTCAGTGTTAGAAGCTGCGCAAGCAGAAACGATATTTACGATGTTCAGTATATTTTAAAATATTTCTCAATTCTGCTCCGATTCAAAGAAGCGAAAATAAGTCATTCTCTCTAAATGCACATGCGTCTTGATCAACAAAATAGACCGCCTTTACCCCAAGTCCAAAAATTCAGTAACCCCCTCAATCCCGGTAAATAATAATAAATACCTGCTGTTTTTACTTTCTCGTATACGAAGTATACAAAGAGAAAGTATTGTAATCGTCAAAAAATTTTCGAGATTTCGACGAATCTCCACGTTTTAGACCTCCCTGAGTCCGAAAAACACAATTTCGGAATTATGTCTGTCTGTCTGTGTGTGTGTGTGTGTGTGTGTCTGTCTGTGAACACGATAACTCGAAAATTATTAGAGCTACGGGGATGAAATTTTTTATGTGATCTTTACACACGATTTGCAGATTTCTATCAAATTTTGGACAAAATCCGTCTACGGGAAGTCCGTCTGTTTGTCTGTCCACGTTCATGTGAGCACTATAACTCAAAAACCTGAATACCTGGATGGATAAAATTTTGTACACAGCTTTATCAACCTGAATGTAGGTCCGTATAAAATTTTGGGCCAAATCCGTCAACGGGGTGACTGTCTGTCGGTCTGTTTAATCGCATACTTGTTAAGCATTCGTTTCAAAACCGATCTCCATGCGCAATGCGCATGCGTCCTTAGCAGTCTGTGGTACCAAGCGGGAGCATTACGTCAGTTTGTCCTTGAGATGGAGTTTGTGATAGATGTTTTATCTCCTGTCTTGTTTTCGCTCTCTCGTATAATAGTGTATCTTGCTGGAAAGTGATGGAAAATAAATATTGCTAAGTTTTAATACATAGGCATCTCTTTTTATATGATTCTTCATTTAAATATTTTACAATCACTATAATCTGCAATAAAAAACCTTCTGATATTCGTTGCATTCTGGATTATATTGTGAGGTTTTTCTTTTGAATTTGACCTTGTTTACTGTTTTAAAAGAATCAATAGAGTGTTTGTCTACATCTACTCTATATCCAAAATCATATACTCCACAACAATAACTCAAAAAGGTAATTCTCAATTCCTCAAACTACATAAGCATAACCAAATTAGAATTTTCTAAAGATCCTTTGTTTGACTCAAAAGCATTCAAGTATTACTAAACAAATTATTAGATTAAGGATATTAAGAATCTCTATTATATCATTTACTCATTTAAAAACTAGAAGTTTCAGCAATTTAGAATGTAACTACACCTGTTGCTTAATTAGTTCAAAATTTACTGCTATTTAATCTCAATATGAACATCATACAAATCAGTAATCTTAAAATCTCATAACCCTAACATCAATTAATATCAAACAAATTCTCAACTACTGTTCAACATCATCACTTAATGAAATTTTAGCAACAGGCATAAGATGCATTTTCAACTTAGCTTCTATCTCAAATATCCTTTAATAACATTCATATTTACCAAAATATAAATTAGAAAAGTGATTAACCCAAAGCGTTGTGTTTTATTTTAGAAAAAAATCTAAAACCCGCAATATAACCCCGACACTTTCTTTCTCAGTGCTTACACATTGACAAGGAAAACAAAGCCAAATTTTAAACCTAATTAATTTATTAAGTTACCTTCTTCACATAAATACACACATATTATTGACACACATACGAGAAATTTTTAAATCTTGACATCCATAACAATCTTTAAAGTAAGTCATCAGTATTAGGGTCGACCCTTTCTCAAACAGATTTTTTTTTATTAATGTTCATTTATGATTCCAAGTTTTTACCCTACAGCCTATTCAAAATTTTTAAATATTAAACTTATCATTCTAGGATTATATGAGTGGCCATCTCTAAATTAAAACTTTAATTGTTATTTTAGATTAATAGAAATATCTCCTTATAATGTTAAAATTTTACTCAGCCAATTACATATATTTTTACCAACATATATAACTCATTTCATTATAACAGCTAAAATTGTTCATATGGAAACAAATGTTACCACTACTTTTAAACATCATGCATTTGATTCTTTGTAGCAAGGATGCACAATTACTGATGTCAGAACATTTCAAAAAGGAATAACACTTTATAAATACTTAGATGTTCTATATA
>BGPR01018988.1:0-15745 GCA_013235015.1 Araneus ventricosus | reverse complement strand
ACATAAAGATCGAAATAAATATGGCCTGACCGCTGTGAATGTTGAAGTTGAAACATATGTTTACATGATGTCTGCTTGTACACGAAAGTGCGTCTATGAACAATTCGCATTCCTTTTCTATATTATTTAGATAGTGCATTCTTCTTTTGTAATAACAGCATCATATTATTTTTGCTGAAATTGTATTTGATGTATTAATTTTAAGTTTTAAACTTCAAAATAATATCTTAAAATAAAACCCTTCAAAAGAAATAAGATTATAGGTATTTATTTTTCGTATGCATAATAAATAAAGCATGTATTACCTACATTTGTAAACGAGCGAGGGATAAGAAAAAGTACTGAAATAATTTTAATTCAAGGGTAATGCGTTGGAGAAACTTTATTTATATTTCAAAAAGATAATTAAATGTTTCTCACCTAGAAACGAAATGAATAGTTTTTCAGAATCAAAATATTTCATGTAATTTTCTTACTTTTTTGTTCTTGAATATAGGAAATAGTTTCTTTGCGAGGGATAAAGAAGATTATATTCAAAGTAGTTCACTGGTGCAAGAGGAATAAATCAAGAATTGAATGAACGAAGAAGAACAGGAACCAATTTATCAAAATATGCAAACATTTTCGTAAACGTAGCTGTATTTTAAATTGGTTATTTCGAGTAGTGAACGGAAAGAAATAAATTTTGAGGAAAGCTTGAAGAAAGAAGCAGAAAGTCCATTAAAGGAAAAAAAAGTAAGCATAAGAACTAATACAGTTGCAAACGACATTCATTTTTAGAATATTTGCTTCTTTGGATGAAAATCGGGTTTTGGGATTAAATACAGAATTTTTTTTATTTCGAAGAGAATTTCTGAACTTTTGCGATTTTATTGTTGATTATTTTTTATCGTCTGTCGGATGAACTTTAAATTTAACATGCATTTTTTGCAGTTTCTTTTGGATGTTTGTCTTGCATAGAAAAAAGTTTTTCAAAACCTATTTATTATTCACGAATACGAAAGGTTAGTTTGATATTTTCGTTCCATTTGTTACTTATTCTCTTGTAACAGGCCGACAGACATTTTTTAAAAGTTCGAATAAAATTGTTAGATCTTTAATAATATCTAACAGAAATTTTAAGGAAAATTTCTTTTGCATTCAAAAGGTAACATATTTTGTAGTCTTATATATTCTTAAGCTGAAAACTAAAAATATGGTGAAACTATTTTTATTAATGTTTTGATTATTCTTTTATAACAGACAGAAAAATTATTTTCAATCTGTTATGGCAAAAATTTATTGCCTTTGAAATACAACGGAACTTAATTAAATGTTTTTAATTTGAACTCGTCGGTGATTCGAATTTTTCAATGGTTCCTTGAATTCTGTTAAAATCTCATCAGCAATTCGAATTTAAATTTTGGTTAATTTGAAGTCTAAGCTAAAAGTTATTAAATTTGTTTTTACATTTGGATCGTTTCTGTTACTTATACGTGCCTTTTTTCCTCAGTGATCATGAGTAACTAATTTTTAACGCCATTGATTCATTCGTGAATTTCTGAATTCGATAAAAATAGCAATAAAAATTTCTCTCTTTTAAAAAACAACTTTGAACACTTCCGATCTGAATCGAAGTGTTTATTTTGAAATTTTATCGTGCAGTTGTTGTATTCAAAGTGTTGTATACTGTTTATTTATTAAAATTACTTACATATTTATTTCAGTCCTAATTTTTAAAATTATTAAAATTTTAGTCATAATTACAATAAGTTATTTATTAAAATTACTTAATGTTCATTTTTTATTATGAATTATTTATTAAGCCTCTTGCGTAGGGTAAGATTCTTCAAGTCATACCACAGTCTAAACTATACCGATGCTATTCTGACTTTGTTTTCGTCGAATTGGCAACGCTGGCTACTAGCATCGGCAACGTTAATTCCATGATTTAGAACGGAGCTTCGATGTGTTATACCCTAACCACGAAAAAAAAAAGTTTTCGGTAGTTTTCTTAGAGTTTTCGTGCATATTTCGTAAGACTTAGAGCAATAAACATTATGAATAAAATGTTGCTACTTCTTAGGATATCATTCCGCTCTATCAGAGTAATTGCTTTTATGTAACTATGGCGCTCTGGTTCGACTCATTCTTTTATAATGCTTATTTAAAATATTACACTTGCCGTTGATTAAGTCGTATCTCAAACTATGCTTAAGTCGTAGCAGGTAAGCTTAAGGATATCTTGCACATCTAAAGACAGATAATAATTGTACAAATACAGTTGAGTCTCCCTATAACGAAATCGCTTGGTTCTAATTGAAAAATTCGTTATAGAGAAAATTTCGCTATACGGAGATTAGAGATTTTTGCAGTTATTTAAGTTATTAATTCCAAACTTTTCAATAGGTGCGATAAGTTCAAATGTATTTAATTATGATTTTCAATTAAAAATGAAGTAATATATACTATAAATTTGTTAAAATTATACTAATTTTTATTGTATAAATAAAATGCTCAAAAGTGAAGACAATTCACCAATTTAGAGAATAATACTATATACTTACGTTTATTTTACTTGAAAAATTCCGTTATTTTACATTGCTTTGCATTTCGTGATTTAAAATTTTCAGAAAAATTTTCACATTTTAAGAGTGAGTGTCTCCATAAACAAGCACATGTGAGCGAATTGGTTGCACAGAAATTATCAACTTTCTTCAAAAATGACAAAATCGAAAAGATAAAGATCTGAAAAAATTCGTTATAGGGAGACAACCACTTCGTTATATGGAGAATATTTTGAATGTAATTTAACATTCCTATAAAAAATTTCGTTATAGGGAGAAATTCGCTGTAGAGAGACTTCGTTGTAGGGAGAGTCTACTGTATAGCCAAAAGTAAAAAATGAAGGTAATAAAAGCAATCCTAGAGTAATTCGAAGGTAACGAAAAGCAAAAAACAAGACAAGGAATCCATTGAAGTTCACTTTTTCAAGGGTTCCATTCAAGTTTCCCTTGAAAAAGTGAACTTGAATGGATTCCTTGTCTTGTTTTCTGCTTTCGTTACCTTCGAATTACTCTAGGATTGCTTTTATTACCTTCATTTTTTACTTTTGGCTATATTTGTACAATTATTATCTGTCTATTGTTCTCTGTTTTTTGTTTAGCTGCTGCAATTGCGCGCTTCTTAAACATTGTCGTAATTTTTTCTAACTTAATTTCTTTCTACAAAAAAATTCTTTTGTTCTTTTAATTTTATTGTATGCTAATTAAAATATTTTTTCTTGTTCTAGTTTTAAATTTTGCTTCATTTTTAAAAAAAACTTTTAAAATTTTTTTTTAAATATTTACTATATTTTTTCTTGTTGATTGCTCACTTGCACATCTAAAGATACTTATCTTTTATAGAAAGAGAATATTGCTCTTTTTAATATGTAATGTTAAATGTGATTTTTCGAATTTTTAGGCAGGATCCATAAACGTGGCTAAACGTACCGATAACACTTAGAGACAAAAAGATATGGACGAGGCATTATGAAAATTACCCAATGGTGATATGGGCTTCAATGAAAGTATAATATTCCTAAACCGAAAATGCGACGTCACCTTCTAGAACTGAATAAACATTATGAAGTTGGAAAACCGAAAGGGTTGACCGAAGATTTACTCAAGACCGAATAGTTTACTCAAAGAATAATAATACAGGGTATTTTTGCTTCATTTTCTTCCAATTTACGACTTAGGATATAGATGGTACGACTTAAGAACCGGTTTACTTAGTCGTACCAATGTTATTACTTTAAAATTAGTTTATTTCCTTCGACATAGTACACGTATTTTGAACTTTCTTGTAATAAATAGGTGCAAAATTCATAGAAGTTATGAATAATGCAAAATTTAAACCTTCATTTAGTAAAACCTGCAATTTGTAGACTTTTTTTTCTTTAGGAGCAACCTTACCCTACATAGGTATTGAAAATAAACCTTTACTGCCATTTTTTTAGTCTTAAAATTGTCCTTTTCCTTGTTTTGCTCATTTTTAGGCCTGGTGTTTATTGATTTGAATTTTGATAAATCGAATTTTTATGGTGGCCCCGTTGACTTCAAATTAGAGAAATATTTGTAACAATTCTAAAATACCGAAGCTTTGCAAGGCCTGGACTAAATTTGACTCTCAAAAGCGGATGTTGTTTACCTCGTTTTCACAGCTGAGTGGCTGTTATGTGCCAATATGATATTCAGTGGCGAATCCAGGATTCGGTTCTGGGGGGTGGGGCTGAGGTCATAAAAATTTTGTATCGTAGTGATGAATGTCAAACCTCATGCCTTATGTAAACCAAAACACTTAACTTTACAGGCTTTCCTCTCCTGACAATAAGAATAATAAAGAACACTACAATACTTTCCATAATTTAATAAAAAATACAATGAAATAGCTGGCCAAAAAATGTTTTCGACCGCGCCAACGCTGCAAGTGCAAGTGGAATAACTAGAAAAATAGGAAAATTTTCGAGCCTGTCAAGTCAGAAAGTAATGTTGCCACGATTTTATTACTATTATTTTTAAATGAAAATTAAGATCAAACAGTTGTAGTGATTTTAAATTAAATCAAGAATTTTGGTTCAGCTCTGGGGGGGGGGCGCTGCAGCCCGATAGCCCCTCCCCTGGATTCGCCACTGATGATATTGTTTTGAGTAGATGGTCTGGGACGTATGCAAATATGTGTGATCAACTAATAAAGAAATGCAACGTATTCAGGCTAGCAGAGCAGCAGAGTGTTTTCCATAAGAGCATTTGGGGCAGAGTGTTTTCCATAAGAGCATTTGAGCAAGTAGAGACCAACTCTTATTAATCATCAAGATTGGTTTGTGTTCATGAGTGCCAGTGCTTCCGCTCAGGCTCAATTGCCGTTGAAACCACAGCATAAAAACACATCGGAAACATCAAAATTGGATCTGAAATAAATAAGAAGGTAAAAAAGAGAAGCAATCTTATAGAATACAATTATTGTGAGTGACATGGATTTTGTGAAAATTTTAATAACCACAGGAGGGAGTTCGTATGACATCGTTTAATAGATTTATTATGGGGGTTTGAGCGGAAGGGACCATTTTGTAGTTTTACAGGGGAAACTGTATTTAGAATTACTGTGAGCGAAAAGAACTTGAGAACCAATGAGTGGATTTGGATGAATTATTAATAATTCACTTAATTTGGCATTTTAAAGAGCAGCATATTGAGAAAGTGTGGTAGTAATTTGTGAATTATAATTTATAGAAAACACACACAAGAAGTCTAGAAAGTTGTTACTCTTAGAAATTTGAAAGACCTGTCTTTTTCTCAATATGAAAGGAGGCCACAGTGACCTAGTGGTAAGGTCTCGACTTCGAGGCTGGAGGGCTCAAGGTTCGAAACCCGATTCAACTGAAGATCCGTCGTGTATTGGGCCTGTTGCACGTTAAATCAAACGTAGGGGGCCAAACATCCTCCCGTTGGTGTGGTGTGGAGGCTTGGAGAGGTTGATGGCAACTCATGTGTCTTCCTCGTCATCTAACCGAGGTTCAAAATTTCGAGGTCCGTCCCCAGATAGCCCTCGTGTTGCTGCAAAACGGGATGCTAATATAAAGAAACTAATCCAAACTCAATATGAAAGAATTCGAAATGGAAAAAGACGTAAACAAATGTTCTTTATTGACTTCCTTACAATTACATTAAATATCAGATGCTATTACTAATATAATAGATCAGATTTGTCTCTCGTTAACGCTCTGACGTCACCAGCAATAAAACTCGTGCCATAGCACTGAGAGACATTAAACAGCATTATTTCATTGTTAGAGAAACTAAATTTCAGTAATTTTAAATTTAAAAGAGTAATTGTCTTTCTAATTCAAATTTAATAGCTCTAAAATAGTGAAGTGAAAATTTTCTATCGAATGATATAAAATTTATCTCGCTATGATCAATAGTTCCTGAGAAATTTTAAGTTATATTAATCATATGTTTCAAATTAATTTCCGTTTTTTAATAGAAAGTAGTAAATTACGTCAGTGGTATAGTTTGGACGCCACGTTGCATCTGATTATTTATTGCAATCGTGGTGATATAATTTGACAATATTTTTTTGGCAACGTTTGACAAGCAGAGAAGTGCTTGGTTTTGATTAGAATTTGGAGAAAGAATTCCGTTGAAATTTTAACTTTTGACTTGCGTTTGACAAGCTGAGAATTTCATGGTTATTTAATTATAATAAAATTGTTAAACAACGAAAAATACTTCACACGAAATGTTGTTTACCAAGGGGGTTTTTGAATAAAGAAATATGTAAATAAAAAATATTTCCTGTCATAAAACATAAGTTTATTTTATTTGTTTTCTATCAATGTTAAACATTTCTCTCGCATATATATCTATTTAAACACGTCAAATTTGATGGGAAATCTCTCGAATGAAGAGGCAATTTGCACCCGTCATACCATGACGGGTGATTTTCTAGTTAGATATAATTACCTCAGGATTTGCTTACTTCAAGAAAAATTTAGGAAGTTAATATACATAATCAGAGTTATCCATTATCAATAAAGGTTGTTCAAAGAAACCTTAATGAAAATATTTAGGCTTAAAAATTCTGCCAGTTTTAAATATAATGCTCTCAAAGAAGGAAAACGACTGAAATCTCTAGGCTTTCGAAAGATAATAATCAAATATGATATTCACAAAAACCGAGCTTCAAGAAGAAAATTTTTTTAACAAACATAGAAACTCAATTAACATCAAAGAATATCCTTTCCTTCAAAATGAAAGAATTCGAAACTGGAAAAAGAAGTGAACAAATGCTCTTTGTTTGGACAAAATTTCCGATTGATTGCTAGATATTTGAACAAGAGAAAAAGTACATCCTCCGAGACAACTGTCGGAACTCGGATTAATTTTTAATATATCGGAAGATCCGCTGATTTTCGTCAGAATATCTTATTGGAACAATGACATGCTCCAAAACTGAATGACACGGCTTTCGCTTTTTTTACCATATCAGGAAGAAAGTTGTTTCGGAAGAAGAACAAACCAAAGAAGTATCACCATAAAAATAGTGAAAAGAACACAGTAGTAACTCAATGTACAAAAAGTACATCAAAGAATATCCTTTCCCTCAAAATGAAAGAATTCGAACTGGAAAAAGAAGTGAACAAATGCTCTTTGTTTTGACAAAATTTCCGATTGAATGCCAGATATCTGAACAAGAGAAGAAGTACATCCTCCAAGACAACTGTCGGAACTCGGATTAATTTTTAATATATCGGAAGAAGAAATTCGCTGATTTTGGTCAGAATATCTTAATGGAACAATGACATGTTCCAAAATTGAATGACACGACTTTCGCTTCTTTTGCCATACCAGCAAGAGAGTTGTTTCGGAAGAAGAACAAACCAAAGAAGTATCACCATAAAAATAGTGAAAAGAAGAAGGAAAAAAAAAAACAATGGATGAGTGATCAAGTATTGTCGGTAGGGGATAGTACGCGAATTCAACGAATTCTAACGTGGATCACAGTTCCTTTCGACTGCATGCTTGTATTCCAGGGCCATCAGCTAGTTTTATGTCAGAAAAATCCTTTACCTCGAAGAACTATGCCTTCTGTCGAATCTTTTTTTCCCCATCTTTCTTAGCACTCCAGGTAAATGACCGTTGAATTCTTTTCTTATGCCCTTTTTTGGATTTTTTTTTGTCATCTACTTCGCTCAATATTTTCGAATGAATGGATTTATTTGTCTAGCGGAGATTTTATCCTATGAGAGTATTTTGGGAACGAAACTATTTATTTTTTTATATTTCATTTCAAAACTGTCTTAGTTTCTGGGTAGAAACGTTAACAAGTCACAAATAATTTTTGCATTTATTTTTGTATATTAAATTATTTCGGAGATTAATTACAAAAGAAATGAAATATCAGCAAATAATTTAATTTAACAGTGTATGCTGAAATTGAGAAGTTTTGATAGATTTTATTCAATATATAATTATCTGAATTTGAGAGAATGAATTACTCATCTTAATTTTTTTTGCACTTTTTCAAATTTCGTTATGTCAGAAATATGATACCTTTAAAAATTTAAAAGAATGAAGAAGATTTTTTAAAGAATGGCTGTGTAATGTTCCTGTTGTATTAAGAAATAGTGTTCTCATTTCGACATTCTTTTCGCATTTCTTTTCTAGAATTTTTAGAAAGTCATAATGAATCCATCAGTTTGCGTCAATTTAAAATTATTTCTGCCGCTCTAAATATTTATACGGTAAAATGTTTAACGAAATTTTCTATCTTTTTATTTCCAAATTCAGAAGTGAATTGCTATAGGTTAAAATAATTAAAATGTTAATAATTTTTATCGCTTTAACGCAAAATCACGCACATGAAAGAGCATTAATTAAAATTTTTCATTCATTATTCATTTGTATCTCGGTCATGTTGTTATCTAGGAACATGCAAATGCAATATGAATGAAAGTGCTGACATCTGTTGCCTATTAAAAGCAAATTACTCCAGTAATGCCACGTCGCATCACGAGGCTGGAAAGGGTTAATGTAAACAGAAGCACTTTAATCACATAGCTAAGCGAAATCAACTGAAACTAAACTGCAGTCTGCTCCTTATAGCTTCAGACCCATATACATTTCACCATAGTTGTGTATACCTAAATGTTCACCATAAACGGTTTCTCAAGTATAATTTATATCATGTTGTATTTCGTTTAATCTATCTTTTTACTTTCTCGTATACGAAGTATACAAAGAGAAAGTATTGTAATCGTCAAAAAATTCGAACTCGAGATTTTGACGAATCTCCACGTTTCAGACCTCCCAGATTCCGAAAAACACAATTTTGGAATTATGTCTGTCTGTGTGTGTGTCTGTGAACACGATAACTCGAAAACTATTAGAGCTACGGGGATGAAATTTGGTATGTGGTCTTTAAACATAATTTGTAGGTTTCTATCAAATTTTGGACAAAATCCGTCAACGGGAAGTCTGTCTGTCTGTATGTTCGGGGTCATGCGAACGCTATAACTCAAAAACTTGAAAAGCCAGATGGATAAAATTTTAGAACGCTATAACTCAAAAACTTGAAAAGCCAGATGGATAAAATTTTAAACACAGTTTTACCGTCATGAATGTAGGTCGGTATAAAATTTTGGGCCAAATCCGTCAAAGGGTTGACTGTCTGTTGGTCTGTATAATCGCATACTTTTTCAGTTTTGAAACTAACTCCCTGCGCATGCCTACAAGTGGCAATGCCTGTGCAAGGAAGGGACGCTCCGAAACTTGGCAGTTTGCCAAAAACAAATTCTCGAGTGATTTTGTAAGGAAGCAAACATTTAGGGAGTTTCGCCAGGTCCTGTTGCGCAAAAGAATAAGCAGATGATTTGAATTTGTTTTGATCCTTCAAAGCACGCGTGGTTCCAACTTTGGTTTACTTGCGACGGAAGTTTATTTGACGTCTTTTATTATTCTAGTTTTCTCTACATGTGTTAGGAGTATACGAGAAAGTTTAGGGGAGACCACTCCCGCTGGTTATTTAGGTAGTTGCATGAATAACAAGATGCGAAGTGTGTGTATTTTTGGATGGGAATTCCTTTGAACACTTACTGAAACTTAAGTATTCCAAAGGTGTGTTGTTGATACTGTGTTCTACTTTTGATTGTTTCTGTCATGCTGCGTACATCTTGCAATGGTGTTATTACGCAATTGTGTGTTGCGCAGTGTTAAATTTATATTTCACTAAACCTATGTTGCACACTTATATAGAGTATCCGTTTCTATTGCTTAATTCACTGGCTAAAAGCTCCCTGTGGCGGTCGCCTTTTTTTGTTTGCGTCCCATGTTCTATTGTAACCAGCTGGAGTGGTCTCCCCTAAACTTTCTCGTATACTTTCTAAGTAGAGATTCGTCAAAATCTCGAGTTCGAATTTTTTTGACGATTACAATACTTTCTCTTTGTATACTTCGTATACGAGAAAGTGAAACAAACAAACAAGCCTGAAATCAAATATCTGTTGCCACGTTAAAAAAAAATATTACTTTGAAGCAGGTGCGATAAAATAGGCAATGCAACGAATACTAAAACGAAAATTCTGCTTTGGAATTGAATTCCCAAGAAAACAATTTATACTACCACAACCGTAACAATTGCAAACGTGCGTGAATAAAAGATTTGCTGAAATAATGAGATCGGTTTGAGTTTTATTTACAACAATAAAAAAATTGTTACAATTTATATTTGCAAACATTATTTATTGTTGTAAATAAAATTTACAATAATAACAGATTGCTACCAGTACGCATGAACATGAGAATCAGATTAAAAGAAATTGAATATGCAATTTGAACGCCTCTTTTTTAAGGATTTGGCCCAAAATTTTATACGGACCTACATTCATGACGATAAAACTGTGTACCAAATTTTATCCATCTAGCTATTCAAGTTTTTGAGTTATAGTGTTCACATGACCGCGGACATGCAGACAGACTGACTTCCCTTTGACGGATTTTGTCCAAAATTTGATAGAATCTTACAAATTATGTTTAAAGACCACATACCAAATTTCATCCCCGTAGCTCTAAAGTTTTCGAGTTATCGTGTTCACAGACAGACAGACATGATTCCAAAATTGTGTTTTTCGAACTTAGGGAGGTCTAAAACGTGGAGATTCGTCAACATCTCGAGTTCGAATTTTTTGACGATTACAATACTTTCTTTTCTATACTTCGTATACGAGAAAGTAAAAATGACTTGTTTCTGTAAGCCAGATCTATACTTAAAGTTTGTTTCATGATTTTAGAATTTCTCTGGAAATATCTAGCTGCTGCATCCTTTTTACTTTCTCGTATACGAAGTATACAAAGAGAAAGTATTGTAATCGTCAAAAAATTCGAACTCGAGATTTTGACGAATCTCCACGTTTTAGACCTCCCTGATTCCGAAAAACACAATTTTGGAATTATGTCTGTCTGTGTGTGTGTCTGTATGTGTGTCTGTGTGTGTGTCTGTGAACACGATAACTCGAAAACTATTAGAGCTACGGGGATGAAATTTGGTATGTGGTCTTTAAACATAATTTGTAGGTTTCTATCAAATTTTGGACAAAATCCGTCAACGGGAAGTCTGTCTGTCTGTATGTTCGAGGTCATGCGAACACTATAACTCACAAACGTGAATAGGTAGATGGATAAAATTTGGTACACAGTTTTATCATCAGGAATGTAGGTCCGAATCAAATTTTGGGCCAAATCCGTCAAAGGGTTGACTGTCTGTCGGTCTGTATAATCGCATACTTGTTCAGTTTTGAAACTAACTCCCTGCGCATGCCTACTAGTGGCAATGCCTGTGCAAGGAAGGGACACTCCGAAACTTGGCAGTTTGCCAAAAACCAATTTTGGAGTGATTTTGTAAGGAAGCAAACATTTAGGGAGTCTCGCCAGGTCCTGTTGCGCAAAGGAATGAGCAGAGGATTTGAATTTGTTTTGATCCTTCAAACCACGCGTGGTTCCAACTTTGGTTTACTTGCGACGGAAGTTTATTTGACTTCTTTTATTATTCTAGTTTTCTCTACATGTGTTAGGAGTATACGAGAAAGTTTAGGGGAGACCACTCCCGCTGGTTCATTCATTCATTCAATACCCAGGAGAGCCGACTCGACCTTGAGGTTTTAGAGTGCATGTTGACTCTAAGGGGGGAGAACATTCCAGCGGACAGACAGACATGGTGAAAGTGTGGCCAAATTCTACATCAAATATTGAAGGAAAATTTAAAAATTCAAACGTTGGGCTGCTGCATCCTGTAATTAAAACGATAAGGTAGTAAACTGAGATGCAAAATTCGTTTGCTCTGTATTATATTTAATTTTCACTTATAGCCGAAACAGCCTTGCCAAAAATATCTTTGATTTTAAATATTTTGCTACAGCTTCTTTACTCGATTCCTTAACATCTGAGGAATAGAAAACCTTTATAGCATTTGCTTCTGTTAGAGACATGATCTGTCAGGGACATCAAAACAAATGAGCTCAATTTGCAATAAGGAACCAATTCCAATTTGCTTATGAAATCAAATATGTATAGGGTGAGTCATCAACAGGGGTGGTACCAGAGGGGGGACCGGGAAAGCCAGGGCCCCCCGTCGGGGATGCTGTGGCCCCCCACCAGGGAAAAATTTTGTATCCCGTTGGGGAAAATTTTTATACATGGTATTCAATAAATAATAATCTGGCGAAAATTTGAGACCAATTTCATTACACTCGTCCCCCCCGGTCGTGCCCCCTATCGGGCAAACTCTAGCTCCATTCCTTGTTATAAGTCTCCATACAAATGGTGAAAGCGGTCTTTTTCGTTTTGAGGAAGGTGAACCAATTGAAAAGAGATGTCACTAACGAAGGAAGAACGAATTGACATTATTCTGTTGGCTGGGAGTGGTACCGCGCGTCATGTAGCTCGTATTTTCAAAGCAAAGCACAGAAACAGGACCGTCTTAACAAATTTGAACGCCCTGGGCTAAAGTAATTTTGGCGTTCCATCAGAAGCGTAACTAGAAATTTCAACGCCTACGTCCCAACGAAAATGTCTAGCTAATAATATAATTGATAAAAAAGTCACCCGTTTTGTGATTAAAGCCTTGCAGTTTTAGAAATTGGCGCCTTTTCTAAGCAGGATTTTACAAGCAAATTTCCGACACTCCTACTCATATACATTATTAGTTATAACGGTTACATTACATAAAAAAAAGTAATCTTTCAACTCTCTTCTATATATTTATTAAATACAAAATTATAATAATGGACAATATTTAAATTAATATACTTAATTGACACAATAATTAATATAATTTTAATTGACACAAAAAATATGAAATTTAATTTATAGTATAAATAAGGTATACATGTTTATAAAACATTATAAAATCGATATCTGTCTATTTACAAGCTCTAATCATGTTTTTATTTTTAATATATTAAAAAGTATAATTTAAAAAATGTTTGGTTCAAAATTAAAATGATAATTGGTTCAAAATTAAATAATTGGTACAGTTAGTTTTTATTCGCCTTTGGATCAATGGCGCCCCTGGGGTATAGCCAAATTAGCCCAATGGATAAAACAGCCCTGCACAGAAAGCAGATAACCCATGGCATCACGGCAAAACTTATCAAGAAATTCAAAAGGTCAGGTTCTAGTGTTCCTTAAACATCGATAGACTATTGATACTATCGAAGCCAAGTCGATAGTATCGGGTTTTCGGAACTATCGACTGAAACAATCGATAGTATCCACTTTCTCAAATCTATCGATAGTATCCTCTTAGGCCATACTATCGATAGGCGCATTTTCAGTCGATAGTTTTAAAACTATCGATAGTTTCAAAACTATCGACTTGAAAAATGCCTATCGATAGTATCGACGGGGAGAAAACTATCGATACTTTTGAAAGTATCGACTGCACTATCGATAGCTGAACTATCGATGTTTAAGGAACATTAGCAGGTTCCGTCTCCTATGTAAGCAAATCTGGAAGACCAAAGACGGCAACAAATGAAGGTACAGGATGACAATTATTGAGCAATATGAGAAAAAACCTTTAATAACTTTTGAACCGTTGGCGACATTCAGTTAAAACTTGGCGATTGAATGCAGGGAATGTTGGGATTTTTTTTAGCATACGCACTCTTATTGTTGTTGCTCATTTTTCGTTGAAAATGTCGAAATACAGCGTTTCTGAGCGTATATCGATCGTCAAGGCCTACTATTCGAGCAATAACAGCCCGATTGCGGCTCAAAGGAAATTTGCGGCCGACTACAAGCTGAAAACAACCTGTTCAAGTGTTATAACAATAAAAAATGTGATGGAAAAGTTGGAGAGAACTGGTAGTGTCGATGTCTCGACACTTCGGCGATTTTTGCAGACTTTTGTTCTCCGCCTGCGCCACGTCATAGCCATTGATGGCAAGCATATCGAACATGTCATAAACTAAATCCGAATATCTGTAGTTACTTTTAAAATTTGAATAAAATTGTTGAACTCAGTAGTTTTTGAAAATTTTATTTTTTATTTCATATAGCTCAATAATTGTCACCCTGTACTTCAACACAGGTGTTAGCAGCGATGGGCAGGAGTCCGACGAAAGGGACCCGGCGTCTCTCTGCGCAAATGGGAATGAGCCAAAGCGGTGTTATGCGAAATATGCGGGCTAACAAGTGGCTCCCATACAAGCTGCAGGTGTTGCAACATCTGACATAGGACGATCCTGACCGTAGGGTAGAGTTCTGAGAGTGGACAATAGGGTGGCCCTTATTTTTTGAAGTTCTAATTTCAAATTGCACAGCCTCCATTTTTGTTCCTCTTGTTCTTAGAAACAATTAGAGGCCTCATTTGTTCAAATCAAAGGTCGGGAACACGTGCCGCATCGCGGTAGAAGTAGGAAGCATGTGGGTGCAAGCAGCGACTCGTTCATGTCTCCATCTCAGTCTACTTCAGTCGCTGTGCGGATCAACTATTAGTGCAATTATGGCTTCGAATTTGAGAAGTGGTGATCGAAATATTTATCTAATTGGTAGTGAACGTCACCAAATTACCGGATGCAAACTTCTATCTAATCGGCAAGTACTATCGGCGCTATTTTATAATTTACATGAAGTTAAATTATCCATAAGGGAAAGTGCCAACTTGGTAGAACGCGAATGCCTCATTTTCTGGGAGAAAGCAAGGATTTCTACTGCAGTGACACCTCATTGTGTAGAAAAGATCATGAAGTTGTACAATCATTTTAATGGATTATTAACTGTAGATGAAGAGCAACAGCAATTTCTTCTTCAGTGTGTCGAAGACCACAGGAAGCAGTATCCGAACTGCAAGAAGGCTACTCTGAAACGAAAATATGACTAAATATATTATTAAAAAGTGTTAAAGTATTAAAATTGTATTGTTAACTGTATTAAAAGTGTATTATTAAAATTCTTAACAAAATCAAGACATTTTTAATATGAATAATAAATGCACATTTCAAAAAATATTTAATTTTTCGTTTCTACTCCTATATTTTTATATAATCAAATAATCAAGCTCGATGCGGCACGGGTTAATCTTTATATATTGAAGAAATATTTGGAACACTTTCATATTATGGTAAAAGGAAAAAATTAGGGGCTGTGCGGTTAAAAAAATGTTAATTAGATTTTTCGCCATTATAATAAGGGCTACCCTAGTGGACACTGAACATGCACGGGAATGTTCCTGGTCAAAATTGGTTGGAGAGATTGTCATTGTGTGCCGACATGGAAGGAAGACATGGGGAATGTATCCTCATATCCTCATTATATGATACCATTTGTAAGTACGAATAAAATAAACATTAGTCATTGCTTTCACCAATTGTATGGAGACATATGACTCACCTGTATTTTGAGATATACATAGATGCTTTTGCAAAACATTGCAGAAAAATTCCAATGCTTTATCATTCTAAAGTTATTTATATCATTATAAGTGATCTGTTATGGAATGGATTGCAATTGATTAAATTTCGCAGTGTGAAACACACACTCAGGCTAAATCTTCAATACTGAACCTGAAATTCATGAAAATGGTGATTTGTTTCCAATTGCGTAACTTCACGGTGGATTGAAAACTAATGTAGTACCTAGTTTGGCATCATATTTTGAATAAAAAGCAAGCGCATTGCGAAAGTAAGTAAGTAAAAAAGACAAAAAAAAAAAAAAAAAAAAAA
>BGPR01018987.1:16279-28430 GCA_013235015.1 Araneus ventricosus | reverse complement strand
TCCTCGCTGTAGTTTTTAACCTTTTTATCCCGTTGGTATCTAAAAGTACCGCTCTAATCACGCTTAAGTCTTCGTCCTGGTGGTGAGAACATGAAGAGTGTAGTTCCAACATCAAGCAGTAGATGGCAGCTTAAGGCAGAAATTTAAATTTTTTAAATGATTAATTAACCCTCAAATGCCCAGTGTTGACTTTAACCCTTTATCTACTGACGGTACTTAAAAGTACCGCTTTAATCACGTTTATATCTTCGCAATATGGCCGTTTATCTTCATAGTATTCACAAGAACACGGAGGATGGAGTTCCGATAACAAGCAGTAAATGGCAGCTGAAGGCAGGAATTAATTTTTAAAAATTATTAATTTAATTAATTAAGTAATTTTAATTAATTAAAAAGTGTTTTCCTCAATCTCAGGGTTATTCTACATCAAAACTTATCAATTGATTAAAAAGTCGCTAGTAAGTCAATGTGGTAAATAAAGTGTTAAGCAATATACCCAATTTTGTCTTCTAAAACCTTGAGAATAAATAAGACTGAAGCTCTAATGTATCCTATTCCGTATGCATTCTATTGTTTCGAATAGGATACATACAGGAAATGTTATTAAATCAGTTTACAACATATAGGCGGCAACCGGAGTGCTGATGAAAAATAAAAATAAATTGCTTTTTTTCACTTGAGGCTGCAGCTTTTGTTGCTTTGTTTGTACGCTTGAGAATACCATATTTTATTCTACAATGTTGAAGGAAATTCCTTATCCTTATCCGAAGAAATATTTTTCTCAATAAAGCCCAGTGCTGTCGATTGGAAACAAATTGTTTTTAGCCTCAAACCATACTTAAAACAGAATAGGTTTCTTTAAAAGTATTTTTCCCAAGTTTTATTCAAGAAATTCAAGTCAAAAAACATTTTGAATTCAATTTTTTTTAAAAATCAGGCCTTTAAGGGTTAAGTATTTTAATTGATTAAGAAGTTGTTCCCTATTTACAGAGGTTATTTTGCAGTAGAACTTATATAATGATGCAAAATCAAAATTAAAACGTCGCTGGTAAATATTAATTCGGGATATAAAGGGTTAAATATTCAAAGGACGATAAAAAATACTGAAAAGTTTACGTGAATGAATGACACTCTTCAGTGCTAACTAGTAACACTCGTTGACATACATCTCAAAATGATACTGAAAAAATTACCTGAATGACTGACACTTAATTAAATTTAAATCAATGAAACTTGGACAAAATGAATTAAAAAGTGCTGAAAGTTACATGAATGAAAATTACCGTACTTATTGATACGATTAATCAAAGTGCTGAAAAAATTACCTGAATGAATGACACTCTTCAGTGCTAACTAGTAACACTCGTTGACACATATCTCAAAATGATACTGAAAAAATTACCTGAATGAATGATACTTAATTAAATTTAAATCAATGAAACATGGACAAAAGGAATTAAAAAGTACTGAAAGTTACCTGAACGAAAATTACCATACTTATTGACACGATTAATCGAAGTACTGAAAAAATTACCTCAATGAATGACACTCTTTAGTAGCACTCGTTGACACATATCTCAAAATGATACCGCTGTGCGTGAATGCAGCAGCCGACTCAGAACGCTAATAGCAAGCATTCAACGTGATTGATGCTCCGATTTAACGATCATCTCCCGAAAACAAATAATGCCACACAATGGACTTTGTTCTCCGCGCTGTTCTTCTCGACTTGATGCATCTGGCCTACATTTTAGCTATTGTTTGCATATCAACAAGTGATTCAGATACCATGCTTTACTACTTTGGGGGGAGGGAATTAATCGCCAAATATATATTGTACACACCTGCGATGCTCGTTATATTTTAAAGCCTCCTTTTTATCTTGTTTGAAGTTGTGAAATTGCTCTTCCCTAATTGATATCCTGGATCGCTTACATTAATCTTTTCTTTTCTTATTCTTTTACGTGTTTTAATTGCCGAAGGAAGTTTGAAAACAGTTTATGCGATGCGTTGAACTGTAACATTTGATATAATTAATCTGTTTAGATTGTTAAATGCTCCTGCATTTTATGATGGTCTTTTTAGTAATCAATCGTTTAAAAATGAATGAACTGTGATATAATCAAATCTAAAATCTTATTACTTTGAAAAGCATACTGAAACTTTGTAAATCAGGCTTTTCATTAATTATCTTTATTGATAGTTACGAAACAGGTTGCTTAAGTTATGAGCTTATATTTTTGATGATATACGTTTTCTTTGCGTTTTATTCGTAATTTTATCTAGAATCTCATAAAGCAAACAGCAAAAATAAAATGTGTGGAATGCAATTGCGTTTCTTAAAGATTTCAGCTGCCGAAATGTTAGAAGTTGGATAATATTCTGAAATTTGAGTATTTATAGTGCTTTTCCTTCCAGTACAATAATATTTCAGACAATTGCAGCATTATTTAATGACTAGAAAATCACTCGTCATGGTATGACGGCTACAAATTGCCTCTTCATTCGAGAGATTTCCCGTCAAATTTGACGTGTTTAAATAGATATATATGCGATAGAAATGTTTAAAATTGATTGAAAACAAATAAAATAAACATATGCTTTATGAGAGGAAATATTTTTTATTTACATATTTCTTTATTCAAAAAACCTCTTGGCAAACAACATTCCGTGTGAAGTATTTTTCGTTGTTTAACAATTTTCCTTGTACTTCAGTCCTTGTAATCAAAACAAAGCACTTCTCTGCTTGTCAAACGTTGCCAAAAAATATTATAAAATTATATCATCACGATTGCAATAAATAATCAGATTCATCGTGGTGACCAAACTATATCACGCGCATGATATACCACTGACGTGATTTATTACTTTCTATTGAAAAAACGGAAATTAATTTGAAATATATGATTAATATAATTTAATATTTCTCGGGAACTATTGATCATACCGAGATAAATTTCATATCGATCGACAGCAAATTTTATTTCACTACTTTAGAGTTATTAAATTCAAATTAGAACGACAATTACTTTTTGAAATTTAAAATTACTAAAATTTAGGTGCTCAAACAATGGAATAATGCTGTTTAACTAACTCGCTGTACTATGGCGCGAATTTTATTGTTCGTGACGTCATAGCGTTACCGGAGCAGTGAGAGACAGAGATGGGCTATTATATTAGTAATTTCAACTAATTTCAAAAAATTCTTCCTGTCACTTAAGCTATCAATACTTATTGTTTGGTCATTCATGCGAAATAAGAAAATTGAAATTTCAGTATTAGAGAATAGTTCAGAAAATGTGACGTAGAAAAATAAATGTGACGTTCAGGAGTCCAGAGATATTATACAGCATCCATGGCACCGAGCAATATTGCAGAATATCGCATAACATTTTGCGTTACTTGGAAAACTAGGCAGTGCTGAAAATTTCAAATTGCAAGGGTCATTGAAAGATAGAAAAATGTGACGATGGATATATTGGACAACATCTTGTGTTATTTGGCAAACAGTTCAAGGCTGAAAATTCTAAATCACAAGAACCATTTGAAAACAGAGAGAGAAATTGTCAGTTCTAGTAACCTTGTAGTCACATGACAATGATAACTGTGCATATGATCTAACATCTAACTGCACGTGATATTACGCTGTTCTGGGTCGTCACGTCCTTTTTTCTTCAGCAAGATGGCAGTGGACTCCAAAATTAGATTGGCTTGGTGAACTTGACTCGCGCTCGCGTCAAATGAGAATAAATTGAATCCATTCTAAATTATTTTATAATGATTCTACATACTATATATTTGCTTTATTTTTGTATTTTTATCTTATTTTCTTTCTTCCTTTATCAATTAAAATTTTCTGGATTAAAGTGAGCAATTTGGCTATGAAAAAAAGGGGGAAAATATAAACAGGGATGAGATTCTTCCGCTTTTTCGCGAATTTCCGCTTTTTTTTGTTATTTTGAAGAAATTCCGCTTTTTTTCTCTCAAAATTCCAGTGTTTTTATTATTATTATTATTATTTTTACCGCAAAATTTGCTTTTTCTTCCGAAAATTCCGCTTTCACACAAAGAAAAGAAACCTTCCTATCTTCCGTTTTGGAAAGAAAATTCTGGGAAAATATGCTCCACTGGCTAGGAAACTAGCTGATTCATCTTCTACTGACTAATCAACATTATATCGGCAAGCTCTACAAGGATGAACATTCCAACATTCAGTGCCATTCAAAGTATTAAATACCACCTTTTTGCAGAAAACAAAACCTCTGTGGCAAATAAGGGGTGAAGCGTGTGAATGGAGATCTGTTACCAACAAAAGCCACGCAATTAAAAAAAACGGAAGAAAACCACTTCTTTAACAATTAAGGAAATGTTTCAAAGGGTTTCAAGTAGCAATAATGCTGAATGAATCTGTCATTGTAACTGTACAATATCTCGACCCCTCTTGCTTCAAAAGGTGCAAAATCATTGTGCTGTTACTTTTGCAAAAATTTATAAAAATAAAAGAAATAAAACAGAATTCAGTATATGATACATTATTATAATTTATAAAGAGCTAATACACTTTACACAATTGCCTGAAGCAAAAGAAATTATTCGTCCTTATTTTTATTTATTTTTTGAGCTAACTTTTATCAAAAGGCTATTAAATATAATTCTCAGACTTCTGTTGGGTGTATGTTGAATCACAGTGATATACAGGTGGTAAATGTTTTAATGTCTAATTTTGTATTTTCTGATGCACCTGATGATGTGTTAAACTTGTTTGTTAACTTTTAATGTGAATGATTTAATAATAATTTAATATTTTTTTTATTTATACATACTGAATTATAAATAATTAAGTTATTAATTATTTTAGTGTAATATATTCATCGTATTGCGTGTTCTGATGTTCTACTTCTTAAAACATCTTTCGCGTATAAATTATGGTACAAATGTTTTGCTCGCATATGATTTCAGTCTTTTTGCTTTTTGCCAATCTCATCCCTGTATAAAATAAAAAAATTAATTCTTTCTGGAAAAATCAGTTTCTAGTAGATCAAAGAATTATCTTTAATTGTCCCTGTTTATTTGGGCAAAATGGTGTCCTTTGTTTCGGAAAAAAATGAAAGTAGTTCACATAAAAGTAGTTCAAGTAATACGATAAGATTAAATAATTTCCCTTATATTTTTGAAACGGAAACCTTTTCTTATCGAGAACGAGATAAAACACCAACACAACAGAAAAGAGGACAAACGTTTTAAAAGAAGGAATCAATTTTAAATTTTTATTACGAACGCGATAAATGCTTTGTAAAAGTCCCATAAATTTTCTCCTTTAAATTGGAAGATCCTTAACCCAAGACTGGATTCCAATATGTATGTAGAGCTCATGTGCATTAAATTTGTCATCGGTCTCGGTTGAAACCTCCTTTTGTTAATTCGAGTAAAAACTTGGAGAATGATGGGCTGATTCAGCTATTGTTCTTCAACTCAAGTGATAATGGCTTTCGTGTAGCATCTATAGAGGGCATTAAATTGATAAATCAGTTGATGAACATCTGAACAATACTGACATAGATTGATATTTTCAATAACTTGTATTGGCATTGTAAAAGTTTATACTCTGAATTGTATAAAACAAATTTTTGCCCAGTCAGCTTATGTCGTTCATGGCTTTCTTCCAGATGGAATGTACGATCACATCCTATAATCCAGATCCTCCACCCGTTTCCAGAATGAAGTACATGAAAGCGGACACCACAAAAACCGTCCTGCACGTCAACTTCGAGCCAGAAAAGGGAGAGGTCCAAGAGCGCAAGAAAAAGTACCTGACAGCCAAGTACGGGCAGCACCAGATGAACCTCATTCGCAAAAGATTACGGGTCGAGATGTGGATGTTCGACCAGCTACAGGCACTGTACGGGCACAGGGTGAGTTCGTAATTCTAAATTTCCCTATCTGTATCACAGAAAGTTGCAATACCATCCATTGCTTTAGCTTGCATTCCCACATTGTTTAATTGTTAATGAAGAAATTGGGTACTGGAGAGTGGATATTAATTTCAGAAATTTCGTAACTAGGATTGCTTACTTTTAGTATATGTTTTATGAAGCAGCGTACCTGGTATCGAATTGTTGTAATTCGAACATTAGCTATGCTGCGTTCTTCGGAATGATAGTAGCCAAAATTTCTATGTTCACAAGGACAGGCCAAATTGCGATTAATTATCTGTCACATATGCGATAATTTCTACAAAACACATTTCCTATGAACGATGATTTTTTTAAATTCATAGAGAATAATTTAAAAACACCCTTTTTATTTATTTGCGTTCTCATTTGCGAAGTATACAAAAAAAAAAAATTATAATTTTCGAATATTTTAACCTTCAAGAAATTGATGGATTTCCACATTTTAGGCCCTCCTGAGTTCGAAAAAACCGATTTTGAAACCATGTCTGTCTGTGAGCACGATAACTGGAAAACGAAACGAACTAGTAGGGTGAAATTTGATATGTCATATATGGTCTTACAACAAAATTTTATATTTCTGTAAAATTTTGGATGAAGTTCGTCAACGTGAAGGGTGTTTGTTCGTCCTTCATTGTGCGTGCGAACACGATTACTCAGAAACACGATGAGTTAAACAGGTGCAACGTGGCATATGGTTTTATCACCAGAATTGTAGATGTGTGCCAGATTTTCACCAAATCTATCAACAGATTGACTGTCAATATGTCTATTTGTATTAACTTAACGAAAAAACTCAAAAACGGATTCAGATAGATGAATGAATTTTAGAATGTGTTCTTTGTCCCAAAACCGTAAACCTGCCTCAAATGCTGGACCAAATCGGTCAACGGGAAGATGTGCTATCTCAAAATGCAAGCTTGATAACCTCCTATTTGAATTTAAACGCAGAACTCTCCATATTGTGGAAGTACAGTAAAGCTTCGATTCGGGCTGAGGTCATAAAAACTTTGTGTCGTCGTGATGAATGTCAAACTTCAAGGCTGAAGTAAACCAAAACTCTTTAACTTTACAGACTTTACTCACCTGACAATACGAATCATAAAGAACAATACAATACTTTCGATAATTTAATAAAAATGACAATGAAATAACTAGCCCAAAAATGTCTTCGACTGAGTCAATGTTACAAGTACAAGTGGAATGACTACAAAAGTGGCAAAATTTTCGAGCCTTTCAAGCCAGAAAGCAACGTTGGAACGTTATTATTATTTTTTTAAAGAGAGAAATTAAGAAAAAACAGTTGTAATGATGCTAAATCAAAACAGGAATTCTGGCTTGGCTCTGGGGGGCTGTAGCCGATAGCCCCCACCCCCGGATTCGCCACTGATGGTCATACTCACTATTAACTATGGAATTTGATTTATCGTTTCTCGTAGGAAAAGGGGGGATTTTGAGAAAAATTATTTATTTCCTAATGGAATCAAATGAAGTGACGCAGCAGTCGTGTGACACATGTAGCTACGTATGCCATCTAAAACATAACTGCACATTTTTGTCAGATAATATGAATGTTCCTTTTGTCAGTTGTTTTGTGCAATGGATAGCAAAATTAAGTTGGTGCAGACTTGTGCATCATTTGTCGCATATTACATGGGTATAAATAGATTCTGTTATGATTTCTTGTGCGGTAAATCGCATCATTTTAAAATTATAAATAAAAATAAGATAAGCAGACGCACTGGAGCTTATTTAGTGATAACATTTAATGATGGTGTCTTCTAGATTATGATAACAGTTTTTGTAATTTAGTGTGTTTGAAAGAATAAAGGTATCAGTTTATTGATTTGAATCTTGGAGTATTGTTTTCTTGAATAGACTAGGAAATACTTTGCAAGGTGGTTTTAGAAGTTTAAGAAATTGGTTAAATTTCTAGATAGCAAGTCACATTACATGGACATTTGACTCGTATTACATGGGTATAAATTGATTCTGTTATGACCCATAATTAGTGTTGGACATGAAAAATAACGTTTTTGAAAAAACAGATCCAACACAATGTCAGCGAGGGAAAGCTAGATATTCATCAAGAATGTCTGTGGCCTATGATCGTTTGAAGAAAAGAAGGTGGAATGCTGCATTATTTATATCTAGCCGCCTTCGGCGACCAGCTTATTCGCCGGGAATATGATTTCAATTGAATCTTGCATCATTTCATATTCATGGTTATCTTAACAACGTAATTTTAAACTTAAGATTGCGGTAGATATTTAACCATGTATTAACCTTGGGCTTCTTCTCTTCATTGTCTACATAAATGTTCCTAATGGAGTCAAATATCTGACCATGTCATGTAACCTCTAATTCCATGTTGTTGGCACTATCTTCACTTTCTTATTCCTTTTGTAAAATATGCATTCGATTTCAGCATTAAAATGACACAGCCCATCTTATGGCCAGCGGCATGTTAGCTGGATTAAAACATGCTGAGAAAAGAAAGAAAACATAGCAACCATAACCATTCAGCTTAATGGATATATTTCTTAATTTAAGCAAAGCAATATTTCGGAGAGCTTGGTTTACAGATTTCACAAAAATCTTGATGAAATAAAATATGAATGCAAAATATATTGGGATCCTATCTCAGATTACAACAATGAAAGAGAAATATGCAATTAAATATTTTTTTAAACAATGAAAACGGTTTGAGTCGCGCTGCGACAATGAAAAGTATTGTTGTAAACAATGACAAAAAATATTTTTAAAAATTTATTAAAATTGAAGAAAACATTGTACGGAAATTTAATTAATATCATTCGAAAGGTAACTTTTTGCTTTTTCAGGTGGTGTAAAAATGATTTTTGTGCTGTAATATGTTCGGAAGTTATTAAGGAATAGCGCCGAAATTTCGCCTAATTTTTAATTAATTAAAATTTTAATTAAAATTTCAAAAAGAGAGCCCCTAGGTGCACATTCCCACCCTTCAAAGTATGTTCGTGCCAAATCTCGTAGCTCAAAGTCTAGCAGTCTGCCCTGAAGAGGACCAACACACAGACACACACACATTCTCCTTTATTATTAGTAGAGAAGAATGTATGTAACCGAATGGCCATGAAAGAGGAACAATACAGTAGAGTTTCCCTACAACGAAGTCTCTCTACAGCGAATTTCTCCTTCTAAAGAAATTTTTAATCGGAATGTTAAATAACATTCAAAATATTCTCCATATAACGAAGTGGTTGTCTCCCTATAACGAATTTTTTCAGAGGTTTATCTTTTCGATTTTTATCATTTTTGAAGAAATTTGATAATTTCTGTGCAACCAATTCGCTCACACGTGCCTGTTTCTGGAACCACTCACTCTTAAAATGTAAAAAAATTTTCTGAAAATTTAACATCACGAAATGCAAAGAAATGTAAAATAACGGAATTTTTCAAGTAAAATAAACGTAAGTACATACTAGTACATATATTCTCTAAATTGGTGAGTTGTCTTAACTTTTGAGCATTTTATTTATACAATACAAATTAGTATAATTTTAACAAATTTATAATATATATTACTTCATTTTTAATTGAAAATCATGATTAAATACATTTGAACTTATCGCACCTATTGAAAAGTTTGGAACATTTACTTAAATAACTGCAAAAATCTCTAATCTCCGTATAACGAAATTTTCTCTATAACGAATTTTTCAATTAGAACCAAGCGATTTCGTTATAGGGAGACTCCACTGTATTTGGGTACAGAATATCAATGTTGAAGAACTACATGCAAGCCTGCAAATGGTAAAGTTGAAAATATGCATACTATTTGACGCGAACTTGCTATTAAAAAAACTACAAACAAAAATTGCAAACGCCAGAGACATCATTCTTCAAAGTTATTTCCCGCACCTGGGACAATAGCTCAAATATAATCGCTTGGTAATCATGCGCAATACGTAGAATCGTGGTGCTGGATGTCTTATTCTAAAAGGGCGAGACCTTTTCATCGTCAATGCAGATCTCTTCGCTGCTTTCAACAATGCAATTCTAAAGTTAGATCATGTCTGACTTTTGGTATCAGTCAGCTTAGGCCTTAAGTTGCATTCACTGATCTGGATTAATCCCTTATCAATAAGTTTTCGTATTCTATTGTAAACAAATGCTCTGTTTTCTATTCAATACTGGGTTTTTAGGTCAACTGAGTATCAGAACCTATATATACACATCTATCTTTAAAAAGACTCTGAAATGTAGTTTATGTATATGGAGACCGAAATCAATAACAGAATGTTTTTAGAAAAAGATGCCGCCTTTATATAGCAACCACAATTCCTTCATTCGATTTAACCAATATAAGATTTAAAGAATGCTGGAGGAAAATTTTTTGTTATACAAATGAAACGGAATATGTTATAAATCATGGAATTGAATTTATAGAATCTATTTATATTGCAACTTAATGTAGCTAAGATAAGTTTGACGAAAGATTTACTTTTAACAGGAAATGTAATAATTTAACAGGAAACCTATTAGACAGAATTGCATACAGAATTTTTAATCTATCATCTTCGCATATTTGATTATTAACCAATTTAAAAGCTACCCGAATTTTCGATACAGCAATGTTATGTTTTGACCAAAAGTCCTTGTAAATGTTAATAATATTTATGCTGATTTCAAGATAAAAACTGCATTTTGTAAAAAGTGGGACAAAATTGTTGTGCAAAGAAAAATGCTTGCTGCCTTCATATGATACCATTTCCATATCTGTTCCGAAAAGAAGAAGTGCACCCTGGGTACAGATGATGCCATTTGAAAAATTGTTCCGAAGCAAAGAAATACATACTGGGCTGGGATTGGATGTAATTTCCAAATCTGTCCCATAATTCAAGCCTGAAAACATCGTAAAAGATACATTAAAGACTTAAGAACTCTCCCTTTCGCACAGATTTTCAGTTCAGCTCTTATCTACATATTCGGTTAACTACATTAAAGTAAGAAAATGAGTAAATATTAGTTATCACAAAGATCATTGATTTCATTTTAAAGAATCAAATTGCGATCGTCTACAAAGATAACTAAAATCACCTGCCATGAGGAAATCCTTTTAGAAAAGGTAGAAATCTTGATAACTAAAAGAAAATTATCATACAGCAGACGATCCTTCAAAAATTCTTGAATGACATTTTGACTACTCAAACTAGCAAATCATTTCAACTGCTGAAGAATCTCTAGTTAATGGCCTATAATAGACACAAAGTATTTTCTGAGGTTTTGTTTATCATCATCTTTACTCGTGTAATGCAGCGTTAAATTGCTTCTCGTAAAATGCACTCGCCGGCTTTGTAGCCTGTGCACACACATGGAGTGGGTTACTTTCCTGACTTATATTCCACTGCGCTCCTGTGGCACAAAGCTCCAAGGCAAACCGAAGCCCTTTCACTGGCAATTTCAATGGGTTCATTTCCATTCATAGACGGAAGGTATAGCTGAGTGCTTGCTTGATTCGGTTCACTGAACAGTTCAACGCGAATTCAGTCACGTGGAGACAAGGGATGAGATTTAATGAATTTTATTACCAGACAATGGTTGAGTATGGGATAACAGCCCCGGGCAAAATCTCTTCAAGGCGTTTCCTATCTTGATCTTTTGAAATGGGATCGCTCTAGTGTGAAATGTTTTTACTGATTCGCTTACGTGAGGACAGAGTTTTAAAAAGAATGCATATATTCAGAACACATTTTTGCCCCTCTCTTTTAGCTGTATACCGAGGATATGTGATTCTATATCACATTCTATATTCTATTATATATTCTATTATCTATATTCTATTCTATATCACAAGGCTCAATACGTGAGCCTTGTAAGAAAAGCATGTAACATAAAAATATGAGGCAAATTAATAGATTCCAAACAGGGGTGTATTCGCAAAATAAGCACTCCCGGGAATCTCGCTGTTTTAAGGACGTTATCGCAATTTTTTCTTATTTATTTCTCGTAAAAAAGAACAGTGCAGGAATGGCTATACCCCTGATTTCAAAGTTCCAAATCAAAATGCAAAACTGTGATGAAAACATGGAAGATTTCCTGGCAAGCTCTTAAATTTCCACAAAGATGAAATAATTTAATAATTCAAAATTATTATTTGGGACTACGATGGCCTGGTGTCAGAGTTTCAGCTTCCGGATGGAAGGGTCGGGGTATTCAGA